>CANTUR010001834.1:0-67691 GCA_947683625.1 Mallotus nudiflorus
TTAGCAAAGATCTGTCTTATGAGAAGTACCTAGTGGTTGATTATGGATCGCCAAGTTCGCTCTTGGGAGATTCTGATGGTGAAAGTACTTTGGAGTAACCACACAGCAAAAGACTGTACGTGGGAGACAGAATCTGAGATGCAAGTTGTCTATCCCTATCTTTTTCATTTATAGACATTGTAAATCCTTACTTTTCTTTGAAATTTGAGGACGAATTTCTTTAAGGGGGGGAAGACTGTAACAACCCCAAATATTTTTAAACTATATATTTTTTATATATAAATATTGAGGTTTCAACGATATTAATTATCTTTATTTTATATTGTTAGAATTGTGAGATTAAAATTATTATGGTTAAAGTACTAAATTAAAATTTTATTCTAGAACTAATGATATTATTATTTTTATATTATTTTAATTTATGCACATACTTTATTATTTTAATTGTCCCTAATACTTTATTCATGGCATTATTATTATTATTTGTAGAGTTATTTTAACTAGTGCTAGTATTATTATTGTTGTTGTATTAATATATACATATATTATTGTATACACACACACACACACACACATATATATCACATATTTCAGACCAAATAAATTGGTCAAAAGCCTCCATCGAGTCAGCATTAGTTTTCTTCCCTTCCCCTATAATTTTTTTCCTTTTTTCTTCTTTTCTTTTTTTCTCCCTGCCATCTCCTTCTTCTTCCCTGTCACTATTCTAGTTCCTTCCTCATGCCAGGCAGCACCACACCCCACCAGCAGATAACCACACCTCACCACCAGATGCCACCAGCACCTCCCTCTTCGTCTGGACGTTGGCAGCTACTGAAGGAGGCCATCTGGAGCTGTTGAAAATCACACACAACAGTAGCAGCAACCTTCCTTCTGCCCTTGACTCTTTTTTTGGTGAGTTGATGGGTTAAGGGTAGTAGTTTTTTATTTGAATTATGGTTGATTTTAGTTAGTTGTCAAGTTGATTTTTAGTTGTTTAGCACTGCTATTAGTTGATTTAGTTGATTTTGTGTTGATTTAATATTTTTGTTGATTTTTATTATATTTACTAATTACCCAAAATTTTTTTTTAATTATGTGGTTAATTTTTGAGTTGATCTATACTTATATTAGTGGATTTAAATTAATTGGGGTTAATTTTGGTTAATAGTATATTAAAATTAATTTAGATTAATTAAATTGATTTTTTATGGAATTTTGCATATTTATTTAGGTATTTTAAGTTTTATGTGTATTTTGTTAATGTGATAATTTAATTATTTTTGGTTGAATATTTGAGTTAATTAGTGTAGTATATTATGTTAGTAATTTTAGTAGTGATAAAATAATTTTTGATAATTTATTTATTCATTTATTTTTTTAGAAACTATTATTATTATGTCAATTTCGAAATAATAGGTAAATGGTGTGTTTTTGTTGATATTATAATTAAATACTATGTTTTAGTTAATTTTGAGATAAAATGTGGTATTAAAATAATTTTATAATTATTTATTGTTTTGTGGTTTGAATGAGTTTTAATTAATATTATAGTATATTTAAACTAGTTGGGCAATTATAGTTTGAATTTGACTATTTATGTTGAATATTTGGAAAGTTGGATTGTTATTAATATTATATTATTATTTGAAATTTTATTAAATTATGATGGAAAATAATTTTATTTAGTGTTTTAAAAATTAAATAAATTATATTATGATTTATTATTATTTTTTATTTTTGGTGATTTACTAAAATTAATATTTAGTATTTGCTTATTTGTATTTTTTTGATGAACCTCGGTTGGGAATTGTGTAGTTTGGGGTTCCGACCTAAGGGTGTTGTCCCACTGTGAATTTTGAAGTGTGTTTATTTGCAAGATTGACTCTACTGCAGTAGAGGGATGTCCGTTTTTACAGAGAAAAACTCTAGTCGAATTTTCAGTAGATTTCTCGTAAAACGTGACATTGGGTTAATCCTAAAATTTTTATTCTGAGTTAGAATCGAGTCTTCCTTAGAAACTCTAGAAGTGTAGATTTCTATTTTCTGATTGTTATTTCCTTTTTCTATCTTTTAGCTGCCCCTCCAGTCACGTCTACCAGTAGAGGTCAGACACGACGTGCCAGAGGAGCACCTTTATCCTGTAAGTTAATATTTGATTTGAGTGTCGGATTTTTAATTTAAATCATATTAAATTCTTATGAATTTAATTTTATGAGATTTTAGTCAGCATTATTCATAGGATTTTGCATGATTTAATTTATAGTTGATTTATTTTATTTTATTATTATTTATGTAATTTTCATTATTTTATTTATTTTCTTTATTTTTAAATAAATCACGGTAGAACGGGCTACTTGATGGGTTTCATATGGACTATAATGCGCATCGATAAAATATGTGATTATTTAATTATATTACTGGAGCCAAAGGTCTGGTGATGCTTTGCTCTCGAACGCCGCCAGTATAATTTTAATTATATTTATAAATCATTGGGGCCAATGTTCTGGTGATGCTTTGCTCTCAGACACCGCCAATGATATTGATTAAGAGATATAAATGCGGCTGTGTATCCTGGTGATGCCTTGCTCTCAAGATCCGGCAGTCTTGGATATAAGTGAGTCATATGACTGTTAAAAATTTATAAATCGATTTTTATCAAATTTTTATACTGAAACGATTTAAAAAGACATTTAAAATTTATTTTTTCTCTTTTAAAAATGGATTTATTATATGTATACCAAATGGCTGAAATAAAATTATATTATATTATATTTCCATAAATTTATTTTAACAATGGTTTTCACATCGCATTCATTTCTTTATTAACTTACTCAGTGAGGTCTGACTCCCCTTAATTAATTTTTTTTCTAGGAGTTTGGGAGTTTACTGTTAGGCCTACTTCTCTTCGCCATGTAGCTTCATCATCGGTTATTCTACGTAGATCTATTTAGTTGTATTGTATTTACTTTCGTGTACTGCAGTAGAGAAAATTGTATAACTGTATACTTTATTTAGGATTTCATGTATTTATAATTTATGTACCGAGATACTATTTGTATAACTAATGTTTATTTATTTTATGCACTGATATTATGGTTTAAATTATATTGAGAAAAATCAGTTTGATAATGTGCATTGTGATTTTATTATTTATTGTAAGGTTTCAAAGTCTAAATATTTATGTATTTTTCTTTTAAGGCTTACTATGGGTTTCGGTAGCTTTATGCTTTCCCATTCTCTAGTGCCGGTCACGTGTCCCTGAGTTTGAGTTGTGACAATCACTACTGTAGTTTTCTAGAATACAATAACAGTTTAAATAATAAAATTATATAATCTAGTCGACGTTGAAGAAAACTAGTGAAGAGATCTACTACTGATGCCTGAAGAAGAAGAAATACCTAAAAAAAATATTGAGGAGAGTCAGACCTCACTGAATGAATTATTATAATATATATACATGCAATCTAAAATCATATATATATATATATATATATATAGGCATTTCACACATATGCTAAAATCCACTTTTATATATAATAAATGCTGAAAATATTTATTTAAATAAAGGATCAAATAGAATCCTAACATTCGCAACCTCAATCAAATAATTCACTAGCCATACAAGCTTACTTAATTCCAAAGTAATTCTCTTATTCCATTTTGGACAGTAGACTGGCCTCGAGACACTAAGTCAACAGAGCTAATACAGTCTCATTGTCAGTGTGATTGACCACGAGACACTAAGTGTCACGACCCAAAACAGGGGCCATGACTGGCGCTAGGGAACGGGAATTCTTTCGAATCCGGAACCCGTAGCAAGCCTAAAATAAAATAAAACATGCAATAGTAATAATAACAACACTTAATGCAGCGGAAATAAAATCATAAATATCGAAATAATAATCCATCATGGGATTTAAATCAAATCCATATCTCATATATAAATAAATCCTTTATTACAAGTTTCAGTTCAAATTCTTAAAATACATAACTCATAATTGACCATAACTACTGCAGTGTCTAGATCATAAAATAAAACTCAAGGAAGCAGTTTACATAAAGAAGCCGGGGCGGAAGAAATCCGGCGTACAGGCCTGCTACTGAGGTCTGAAGACGATGACTCTCTTGAAAAATAGTCAACGGAGGGGAGTCAGACCTCACTGAGTGAATTACTATAATATATATACATGCATACTAAATGACAATGCACACAGTCAAAAGTATATATAATATGTATGTATACAAGAAAATACACACAGATGCTGTAAAATCATTTTATATATTTCATTGAAAATCATCGTTTATGAAGGATCAAATAGAACCTTAGAAAATCGCAACCTCAAAATAGTGTTAGACGACACTCTAGCCATACAGGCTCACTTATATCCAAATATGTTCACTTGATCCATTTGGACAGTAGACTGGCCCTGAGACACTAAGTCAACCGAGCTCCAGCAGTCTGACTGTCAGTGTGATTGGCCCCGAGACACTTGGTCAACCAAGCTCCAGCAATCACACTCCCAAATCCTTTCTCACACATCAATTAATCAAATTCAATCAATATCCTTAAATAGGTTAGTAATATAGCCTATCTGCTATAAGCGTATCGGTACGTACTCAGTCCTAATGCTGCCCACTAGGTAGCACGTTTTATTGATATCCTTCATTGAAATATAAAGCATACATTCGTAAAAGTAAATGATGCATGAATTTAAATATAATAGCAACAATAACCATATATATATACTAGAAATATACCAAAAGTAAATCAGGTATATTTCGAGTATATATACGCCAAAGAAATCCATATAGATTACAAAATAAACTAGAAATATATTCAAAAACATTTTAAACCTAATTTATTAACAAAACATGCATATAATTTAAAATATACCGAAAATATACTAAAGATAAACCAAAATAAACTTAAGTAATAATTGAATTATTTATGCATAATTAATCAAAATAAAACTTATATTTCTAAATCATGCACCCTAAAGCATATATATATATATATATATATATATATATATATATATATATATATATATATATATATATATATATATATATATATATATATATATATATATATATATATAATAGCAACTCACACTTAGTGCGCTCCTCGAGATGGGTCCGACAGACCTGGTCCACTAGGCCTCGGTCTCGGTGCAACTAAACATACAAAAATAACAGACATCAGAATAAACCTAATAGAATATCCTAAAAACTCGATATAGAATATTAGACACAGAATCAGAATTAGGGTTCGATCGGACATCACGTTTTACGAGAATTCTACCGAAAATTCGACAGAACCTCCCTCGTAAAATGGACATCTCTCTACTCAAAGGGTAGAGCCAGCCTTGCAAAGAAACACACTTTGAAAAATAGACACAGAACACATCCACAACCTCTCGGTCGGACTCCAAACTACAGTCTATCGACCGGGGTCTACAATTCACAGAACAATACAGAAATACCAAAAATACCCTTATATCATAGAAATACATTTTATAAGTAGAAATTATGTAATTAACCTTAAAACACAGTAAAAACCAATAAAAACTTATTTTATTAGAAAAATCGTATATTATATATATAATTGAAAATAATTTACGAAAAATAATTTTAATTAGTTAAAAATACTAAATAATTTGTAGAAATCATTTTTATACCTTAAATAACTATTAAAACCAATTTAATTACATTTTTAGCCAATTTAGGGTAAAATTACCAAAATACCCCTATATATATAAATATACTAAAATTAATTCAAAAATTCACCAAAAATAATATAATTGCACAAAATTAATTTTCTCAACATATTTATCAATAATATCACTAAATAAACTTAATTAACAATTAATTTCAATTAAAAACATAACTAACCCTATTTTCTCAAAATTACATAAACTAATTAAATTCAAAATAAATACATAGAAATTCATAAAAATTCCAAATAAATTTCTATAATTCATTTTAACACCTATATTTATCATAACACACAATTTCATAATTTAATTAATTAATTTTCGAAAATTATAAAATAATAATAAAATATTCAAAATACCCAAAAATCAAAATAATTCCCAAAAATCCTAAAAAAATTCACATATGTAGATTAAGTTAAGGGGAACAACATTTGTTAAGGGACTTTTCATAAATCACAAAGAAAATCTCAAAAAAAAAAATTCGAAAATCAATTATGGCCAAAATTGAAAAATTGAGAAAAACCATACCAAATCAAGTTTTAAACTCAAAAAAAGCTTAGAATCATCTTCTATGGCTTCAGAGGAGTCCAACAACACCGGAAAGAGGGAATTTAGTGGCTGGAATCGTGAGGTGTGAAGGAAATGAAACTTTCGGCCAAAAATGGTTTTCCTTTGCTTCGCCGGCGCCGGAGAGGATGAAGGGAGTGCCGGAGCTGCTGGAGGAAGAGGGTGGACGTCGGGGAGGCACACCGATGGTAGTCGGCCGGAGTTGCAGCGGGATGGAGGAGGGGTGGCGTCGGGAGGAAGAAGAAGGAGGGGGAGGGTAGGTTTTGTAAATTTTACAAAGTTTATATATATATATTAATAACTTTATTAATTTATATTAAAATTTATTAATATAATATTTAGAAAAATCACACACCACATATATAAAAATCAACTTAATATTATATACATATACATATATATAACACACATACTTAAACAACTATATAATATATACATTTAATATTAAAATAATTATCAAACCCTAAAATATTTAAATATAAGGGTGTGTGTATATATATATATATATATATATATATATATATATATATATATATATGTATGTATGTATGTATTTTAATACGACATTTAAAATGATGTATGAACTCATGCAAATATGGAAATCTATTTAAAATAATTAATAATAAATAATTTACGTGTCAATTTCCCCGGAAATGCAAGTCCCGGGAAAATTTTACGTGAAGTGCTTAAAATAACATAAAATAATTAAAAATAAATTTTAATTAAATAAAAACTCATGAAATATCATAAATATATACAAAAATTATTAACACTACATATCCCGATGCAGTATTAAAATATTTAAAAAAAACTTGAGATATTACACTAAGTCAACCCAGCTTTTGTAAGCACACTACCAAATCACTGAAATATTCAATAATCGATCAATCAAATTTCACCTCAAATGATTTTATAAACTCAATGCTAAAATTTATTGTACCAGTACATACACAATCCTAGTGCAATCCATTAGGTAGTACGTTCTATTGACATCCTTCATTTAAATCACATATTTATTGGAAATATTAAAATGTATCATTTAAAACATAATGGCATTCCTTTAAAAAGAATATGCCACTTATATACTAAGCATAAACCACAAATATACCAATTAAATATGTTGAGTATAAGTCAAAATATATTGAATATATCCAAAACATACTAACATATATATGCCACATATATATAAAAGATATACTAAAAATATACTAAGCATCCATGTCACATATATAGCAAATATACCATAATATATTAAAAATATACAAAAAAAATATACTAAATCATTTAATAAAATAATTCATATTTAAACATATAATGAAAATAGGCAAACTCACTTTCATGCATCCTATATGCAATGCACATATAAAATAATAACTCACAAGTTTGCAAACCTCAAGACAGACTCGATGGGTCTAGTCCGATAGGTCTCAATCTCGACGTAGTTAGAAAAATAAATAATAATAACAAATATCAGAATAAATTCCTAACTCATACTTTTAAGAATTCTAAAGGAAAACTCGATCTAAGAATTAAAACTCAAGATCGACTCGACGTCACGTTTTATGATGATCCTATAAAACGGACATCTCTCTACTAAAAGTAGAGCCGATCCTACAAGAAAACACACTTCTAATAACACAAGGCTTAACACCTTCGGGTAGGACCCTGAACTACACAAATTCTCAACCGAGATTCACAATTCACCATAAAATCAATATTTAATAATAATATAATAAAAATCATTAAAATCCATAAATATCAATAAATAATCACAATATAATATATTTAAATATCAAAAAAATTAAATATGAATATTTTCACATTAATTAAATAAAATCTCAAGTAAATTATATAATATTAATAAAAATTCAAATTTTCAATTATTTAACATAAAATAGTAAAATTCACAATTAATTATTGAAATAGGTTATGTATATGATAAAAATGGTTAAAATCTTATTTAATCACAAAAATAGTATATAAAATTAATGTTTGAATATATTTTTAGAAATTAGTATTAATTAGTTAAAAATAGTAAATAATTCGTAAAAATTATTTTAATATTATTTATTATTCCAAAATTATTTAAAACATATAATTTAACTATAATTTAAATAAAAATACATAATTTACCTATAATTCCAAAATTCACATAATACTAAATATTTACTCAAAATTACTAAAAATTAATAATTTAAATTAACTATACTAATTTAACATAATTTTTCATAATAATACATAAAACACATAATTAATAAAAATTCATTTTTAATTATCAAAAATTCAATAATTACCCATAATTCAAATAAATTCAAAAAAATAAGCTAAAAATATATTTAGTAAGCTTAAGTTTCATGCATCAACATTACTTAAGGGAATTATCATGAATCAACAAGAACAAGCTAAAAAAAACTTAAAATAGACATAAACTAAACTTAGAGATAACTCACAATTCAAACATCATAAAGTTAAAACGACCTGAGAATCAAGAAGTACATGTAAAGAGGAGTCTAATGAGTATAAAAACTCGAGCTAAATTGACAAAAAATTTCATCAGGGCTACTATAACTACCCACAACAACAGGCAGATTCTAGCGTTAACAGGGCACCTATGAGTGGCAGGAATGTGAGGGAGGAAGGTGGTGAACTTGGGTGGTGGTTCGGTGGCTACAAGTGGCTCTGGTAGGCTTTAGTGGGGTTGGGTGGCATCGAAAATGGAGAATGCAGGGGAGAAAAGAAGAAGAATAAGAAAAAAAAGGAATAAGTGGGGAGAGTTGACCCATTTTCTTTTATTGCTAACCCCTTTATATATATATACACACACACACACGTATATAATACACCACTCAACCACATGCAATAATAATAATAATAATAATAATAATAATAATAATAATAATAACAACTTTAATATTTTTAAATAATAAAACTTCTAAATAAATTATTTTATGTAAGAAAATATTTAACTTAAAATAAATAAATACTAGTCACAAATAATTATAATATATAATATATATAATTAAAATATATATATATATATATATATATATATATATATATATATATATATATATATTAAATGTTATTAACACCGTATATCTCAAAATATATTTTAATAATTTAAAATAAAGGTTCATTACAATCTTCCCTTTTATAAAAATTCGTCCTTAAATTTTCTAAGAAAAGAACAGACAATAGAAATTCATCGAGGAATGAGGTAAGGGTAGGCAACCCGCATCTCAGCTTTAGTCTTCCATATGAGCTCATCCATACTGTTGCTCCGCTACAACACCTTGACCATCATAATCTACTTCAGACGCAACCAACGAACTTAATAGTCAACTATCGCAATTGGCTCCTCCTCATACGTCAGGTCTTCGTTCACTTACACACTATCAGGCTGTAACACGTGTGAAAGATCTGAAATATTCTTTCTCAGCATTGAGATTTGGAACATTGGATGCATTTGAGATAGATTCAAAGGCAAAGCCAACCAATATGTAACCATGCCCTCTCTCTCTAGAATCTTCAATGGTCCAATATATCTCAGTGATAGTTTCCCCTTCTTGCCAAACCTCATCACACCCTTCATCAGAGACACTTTCAGAAACACATAGTCTCCAACCTGGAACTCTACATCTCTGCATCTCAGATCCACATAGCTCTTTTGCCTACTAGCTATAGTCTCTAATCTCTTTATAATCACAGCAACTTTCTTCATTGCATCCTGAACCATCTTAAGTCTAATCAACACTCTCTCTCTAATCTTATCCCAACTCAGAAGGGATCTACACTTTCTTCTATACAAAGCCTCATATGGTGCCATCCCAATACTGTTGTGGTATTTGTTATTATATGCAAACTCTACAAGTGGAAAATGATCATCCCAGCTACCTCTAAGATCCAATACACACATTCTCAACATATCCTCAAGTGTCCGGATCATCCTCTCAGACTTGTCTGAGGGTGAAAAGTAGTGCTGAAATCAAGCCTGGTGCCCATTGCTTCTTACAACTTCTGCTAAAATCAAGAGGTAAACACTAAACCTCTATTAGATATAATAGACAGAGGTACTCCATGAAGGCACACAATATGCTTAACATACAGCTTAGCCAACTTAGCTATAGAATACATGGATTTAATTGGCAAGAAATGAGTAGACTTGGCTAACTTGTCCATAATCACCTAAATGGAATCATATCCATCCTTCGAAAGAGGTAACCTAACCACAAAATCCATAGCAACTCTTTTCCATTTTCACTCAGGAATAGGAAGAGGTTGAAACTTCCTAGAAGGCTTCTAATGCTCAGCTTTTACCTGCTAACATGTTAAGCACTTAGAAACATAATCAGCTATATCCTTTTTTAATCCATCCCACTAGTAAAAATCTTAGATGCTATGATACATCTTAGTAATAGCTAGATGTACGTTGTAAGCTGTAGAATGCACTTTTTCAAGGATCTCTTCTCTTAAATTATCCACATCAGGAATGCACAATCTACCATTGATTCACAAAGCACCATCATCATTGAGTGTGAAATCAATGAACTTCCCCACACAAACATTCTCCTTAAGCTCTGCTAGGTTAGGATCTCAGCCCTGAGCTGCCTTAATCCTATCTCTCAATACTGATTAGACTCTGAATTGAGCTAACAGTCCACTGATATACTAATCTTCATTATCAAACCTTGATCCACTAACTCATGCAACTCTTGGATCAAAGGTCTCCTCTCCATACTAATATGAGTAAGACTACCTGAGGACTTCCTACTCAAGGCATCTACTACCATATTAGCCTTTTTTGGATAATAAAGAATCTCATAGTCATAGTCCTTTAGGAGTTCTAACCATCTCCTCTGCCTCAATTTTAGATCTCTCTACAAAAAAATGTACTTTAGGCTTTTGTGATCAATGAAAAGCTCATAAGTCACCCCGTACATATAATGTCTCTAAATCTTAAGCTCTTAGTCATGAGTAGGATAATTTTATTCATGTTTCTTCAATTGCCTTGAAGCATAAGCTATCACCCTACCATTCTGCATCAACCCATAATATAGGCCAACTTTAGAGGCATCACAATACACAGTGAACTTATCTACTCCATTAGGCAAAGTCAAAACTAGAGTTGTGGTCAACTTCTCTTTTAGTAACTGAAAACTGTTCTCACAAGCATTTGACCATATAAACTTCACATTCTTCTGAGTTAAGAGAGTCATAAGAGCTATAATTCTTAAGAAATCTCGCAAAAATCTCCTATAATAACCAGCCAAACCTAAAAAACTCTGAATCTTCATAACTATCATTGGTCTGGGCCATTCAGACACTACTTCAATCTTCTATGAATCAACCTAAATACCATCTTTAGACACTACATGTCTAAGAAATGCAAAACTCTCTAACCAGAAATCACACTTCGAGAATTTAGCATAAAGCTAATGTTCTCTCAGTGTCTATAATACTGTCCTTAAGTGATATACATGCTCTTCCATACTCTTTGAATACATAAGTATATCATCAATGAAGAATACAAAAACTAATCCACATATGGTCTAAATACCCTGTTCATCATATCCATAAAAGCAGCTGGTGCATTAGTAAACTCGAATGACATCACCAGAAACTCATAGTGGCCATATTGGGTATAGAATGTCATTTTAAGAACATCAGCTTCACTGATCCGTAATTGATGATAACCTGACCTTAAGTCAATATTGGAAAAGAACTGTGCACCCTGAAGTTGATCAAACATATCATCTATCCTCATAAGAGGAGACTTGTTCTTTGCTGTCACCTTATTTAGCTCTCTATAATCAATGCACAGTGTTAGTGTACCATCCTCTTCTTCTTTATAAACAAGATTAGTACACCCTAAGGAGAAACACTGGGTATAATGAAACCCTTATCTAACAAATCCTGCAACTGCTCCTTTAATTCCTTTAACTCTACAAGAGCCATTTTATAAGGTGACATCAAAATAGGAGTCGTGTTTGGGACCACATCTATATACAATTTGATCTCTCTATAAGGTGGTAAACCTGGCAACTCTCCAGGAAAAATATCAAGAAACTCACAAGCAACTGGAATAACTATGAGAGATAACTTCTCTATAGAAGTATCTTTGATAAGTGCTAAGTATCCCTGACAACCCTTCCTTAGTATCTTCCTAGCCATGATAGCGAAAATAAGATTATGAGGTGCAAAACTCTTATCACGCATAAACTTAAACTCTTCCTCATCTAGAATTCTGAAAATCACCTCTTTATTATGATAATCCATAACGACATAGTGCTAAGATAACCAATGTATACAAAGGATCACATCGAATTCCATCACATCCAACAAAACTAATTCTACTGGCAATTCTCTACCTTCGACTAACACCGAACATCCAGAAAGAACAACATTAACATCTAATGAATCGCTTAGTGGAGTGGTGATAGACAAAGGAAAAGTCATCCTTGAAGCTTGCTAACACGAATTTGAAACAAAAATAGGGGACATGAAAGAATGTATGGCACCCGAATCAATCAAAACTCTAGCATCCAAGTAACAGACTAGAATAATACATGCAACAACAACATTATATGCCTAAGCATCCTACTAGGTGAGGGTGAAAACTCTGGTCTAACCTTAACCTCATTGCTAGATGGTGGAAGCCTGATCAAAACCCTTAGCACCGCTTCTACTACCTCTGCCAAGCCCCTACTAGGCAACAATCTGCGTTATACTTGGATATTGAGTTGAGGCAACTAAAAAGGAGATGGAGCTAAACTAGCGATCAATTACTGCAGAAATGGTTGTTGATAACCAAAATACGAACACACTCTGGCAAAATGTCCCATATATCTGCATTAAATACAAGCTCTATGAGTCATGTAGCATGATCCCTTATGGACTCTCCTACACATTCAAAAAGCACTGGTTGTTGATCCTGTGTTGCCATATCCCAAACTCTGACCACTGCAACTATTGGAAACACCATAACCAAATCTGATGGTTCTATGCTATCCACCATGGCCATGTCTGCTACTCCTATGGACTCTCTGCTGAGGTCTCTGGTTTTGCTGATAGGATCCTCTCTGTCAACTGCTAAAGCCAATCTAGAAAGTTTGGAACAATGTACTTTGAAATCCTCTTAACTGAAAACCTCCTAGCTAATAGTAATCAAGCATGACTCCTTGCCTGACCAATCTCAGCTTTATCTCCTTGGCCAACTCTATCATCGACTCAAGAGTAAGGCCTGCAATAGGCATCCCAGCAAAAGCAGAACCCAGACCAATGATGTAAGTTGTAACTATGAAATACTGATCTCGCATCAGGTCCTCTGCTTATCTACCCAGTCAGAGAAACTCTCTAGTGATGCTGGTTAATCTAAGTCTGTAGCTCATCCATAATGGCTCTAGACAAAAATGCCTTATAAACCTCTCTCGAAACTTTGCCCAGGTCATCATCGTCATATATGGCTAAATCACCTAGACGAACCAATCCAGGGCTGGTTCCTTGATAGACAGCTCAACTATCATAATCTGCCAATACTTAGTGTGAGTAATTTGAGTCCTCATCTTAATGGCATGCAGAAAATCTAATAGGTCTGATGTCCCATTGAATGAAATCCTACTGACTTTGGCATAGAACAATGCTGCCTTAGGGTCAGACATACCTTGCTGATAGGCATGCTTCATCTGTAGTGCAATTGGAGGTATCTCAACTTCCTCGAACTCTAGCTCTATAGGTTCCTCATCATGTAGATCTTTTTATTTACGATAACCTGCCGCTCCTCAAAGTCTATCTCTACCTCTGCCTCTGTGCCTAGCTGGCGACTCAGGAGGTAAAACCTCATCATAAAAAGACTTATTATCATCGGTCTCAACGACAAGTGGAGCGACACTCGCTCACCTCCTCATTTTGAAAAGACAAAAACCAATAAGATTCAAACAAAACAGATAATAGACAGACAATCTAATGATTACACAGAAAACTAAATCAAGGAACTTATGGAAGATATAATTGAACCTAATTTATTATAGTAGTTTCAAAGAAAAACACGACTCTAAAAACCTAAGTCCACAACACTAATAACTTAGGCTCTAATACCAACCTTGTCATGACCCAAACTGGTAGTCATGATCAGCGCTAGGGAATGGGAGTTCTTTTGAATCTGGAACCCATAACAAGCTTTAAAAATAAAAAAAATGCAATAAATAAATAAATAAAATGCCAAAATTAAAATTTAAATTGATATAAAAATAAAAACTAAAATGTCATATCATAAATAAAAATATTTATATAATATTCTGATATAGAAATCTCAAAATCCAAAACAACACACTATTGATACAATAACATTACTACTATAGTTTTCTAGAATACAATAAGAGTTCAAATAATAAAATTACATAAGCCTAGATCGGCAAAGAGGAGATCTGAAGAAGAAGAATCTCATAAAAAATATTAAGGAGAGTCAGACCTCACTGAGTGAATTATTATAATATATATACATGCAATCTAAAATCATATGTAGTTAAGCATCAAGTATATACATAAATATATACATGCATTTTACACAGATACTAAAATACACTTTTATATATAATAAATACTGAAAACATTTATTTAAATGAAGGACTAAATAGAACCCTAACATTCGCAACCTCAATCAAATATTTTACTAGCCATACAGGCTTAATTTAATTCTAAATTAATTCTCTTATTCCATTTTGGACAATAGATTGGCCTCGAGACACTAAGTCAATCGAGCTTCCGTAGTCTCACTATCAGTGTGATTAGCCCCGAGACACTAGGTCAATCGAGCTCCCACAATCTCATTACCCAATCACTGAAATTCTCAATAATTGATCAATCAAATTTCACCTTAAATGATTTCATAAACTCAACCCTAAAATTTATCTCACCGATACATACATAGACCTAGTGCAGCCCACTAGGTAGCACATTTCATCAATATCCTTCATATAAATCACATATTTATTGAAAATATTAAAATGCATCATTTAAAACATAATAGCATTCCTTTAAAAAGAATATACCACTTATATACTAAATATATAACACAAATATACCAAATAAATATGCTGAGTATAAGTCAAAATATACTGAACATATACCAAAATATGCTAACATATAAATGTCACATATATACAAAAGATATACTAAGCATATATGTCATATATATAGCAAATATACTAAAATATACTAAAAATATACCAAAAATATACTAAATAATTTAATAAAATAATTCATGTTCAAACATATAATGAAAATATGCAAGCTTAGTTTCATGCATCCTATATGCAATGCATATATAAAATAATAACTAATAAGTTTATGCTCCTCGAGACAGACTCGATGGGCCTAGTTCAATAGGCCTCGATCTCGGCGTTGCTAGACAAATAAATAATAATAACAATTATAAGAATAAATTCCTAAATCATACTTCTAAGAATTTTAAAGGAAGTCTTGATCTAAGAATTAAAATTTAAGATCGACTCAATGTCATGTTTTACGAGAATTCTATCAAAAATTTCACAGAATCTCCTTTGTAAAACAGACATCTCTGTACTGAAAGTAGAGCTGATCCTGTAAGAAAACACACTTCTAATAAACATTGCTAGAGTGACCTTTGGTCATGTAATAGAAACATTCAACATCAACAAATTTATTTCTTCTAGGATGATATGCTTTCCTAGCATGTGAAGCATGCCTTTCATATTATGTTGATGTGTGCTTCCTATAACTCTATTGAGTCATAGTGTGAGACATGCATTGACAATGATAATGTGTATTTTGATAGGTTTGTACAACATGTTTATATGCATTGTGTTGTGTAGCATGCCTATTATGATTGTGTGTAGTGTACATATAAGTAAGCTTAGGTTGAGGTGCTCTACCTTTTTATGTCAATAGAGGTTGAGTCTTATGAGACTTTCCCTTATTATTTGACACATAAGAGCTGTTAGCATTGAAAGCTTGAGTCTTATTTGGTTTAGAGGTAGAAGAAGCATAATTATTTGAGGCTTTAATAAAATTAAAAAGTAATAATGAGGAGGAAGCTATTCCATTAGTATATCCAATTCCATATATATCTCCATGGAATTTTTAAGAGTCAAGAATATTATTCAAAGGTTCTTTCTCTTCATGAGTTTCTTAATGGAATTTTTCAAATTTAATACCTCATTAGAAAGCTTTTGATTTTCATCATTTGCTTTTTTAAGTTAATTTTCTAAGGAATTTGAAGTTTTCAAATCATTAGTAAGTTCATTATTTGATTTAGTAAGATTGAAAAATTCATTTTTCAAATTTTCAAATTCCTTAGTTATGCTAGTTAACTTATGTTTATAATGCTTTTTTTTAGATTATAAAATTTGCATTTAGTTATGAGTTTGCTAGCAATAGAAGTTTCATCATTATCATCATCATGTTCTTCATTATTGATGGTTTGCCACAAGTATACAGATTCGAACAGGTAGTAATTAAATATCGATCCCATAGAGATTGCAAATTGATTACAGTGATACTAGTTGTGTTTATTTATTTAAACAACAAAAAAGGGTATTTTTAATTAAACTAAAAATTAAACTAAAACAAAACATAAAAATCACAATGAAATAACAACCACTTTCGAGAGCTAGGGTTCTTATTACAAATTCAACCTTTATTTAAGATAAATTAACCACTAAGCCATACCTAACCTTAATCCAATTTGAGGGTTTCTCAAGAATCATAGGCTTTCCTCCTAAGACAACCCTATGATTAACCAAGTACATTGACATTCTTAGATTTAAAGCTCAGGCCTACTAAGTGTTCGGTTAACCCAGTTTAAGCATCAACCTTTAATCAATATTAGTTGCTTAAGTGTTTCTCAACTAAGAAAGCATCTAATAGGTTATTGTTTAAATCCAATACAACCTATCTCTCGATCAAGTTTTATTGTTTATATTCAATCAAAGGGTGATCAATCCTAAGAAGACATTAAGTTCAACAACAACCAAAGGATCTAGATTAATGGCTTAGGTTTAATTATGATTAGCCCATGGTTGATTTGTAACAAAAACCCTAACTAATAATTTAGCTACTCATGTCAATTGTAAGAGATAAAGAAAAAGAATAAAAGAAAATAAACATCATCATTAAATTAAAATTACGAATGAATAAACATAATTTAATAGAAGAAACCCCCTGTTCAATAGGAAGCTTGATGTTCTTTAATTCTTATTCTCAAATCTCCAAACTAACATAAGCAAGAAAAATCCTTGTTTGTCAAAACTGCTCTAAGAAAATTCTCTAAATAAATATCCTCCTCTCAAAGTGATGAATAATAATCTATATATATCCTTGTTTCTGGTGGCTACCCTCTTATAAAACCCTAATTACAAGCCCTAAGGTTACAGCCATATGAAATCTCCATCTTATCCCTCATGAGTCAGCAATTAAATTCACCTCCAAATTTTTCCAATCAACAGGTCGCACGGCCGTGTGCATTTTGTGAACGGCCATGCACATCCCTTTTTCAGCATTATTGCATATTGACCTCCATTACTTTTTGAGCCCACTTCAAGTGCCCACGGCTCCCATGTAGCCTTCCTCTACTGTTCTTTAACTTCCCTAATTACATAAAAATCAACCAAAAATAAACCAACTAATACGTAAAAGATAATTAAACACACAAGACATGCAGTAAGTACTCAACTAAATAAAAACTAAATAAAAGAAACATAAACTTAACTGAAATTGAATTTTTCCTAAGATGAAAACTACTTAATAACATGCATTTTTCACACTCATAAAATTCCCCCACACTTGAATATTTGCTTGTCCTTAAGCAAAACTTGAAAACACATATCTACCTAAGGAATCATACTCATTAACTAGCTTTAACTTGACTAACTACCATAATCTTCCTTTAATAAAAAGTTTATAAACTCAAAAAGTAAAACAGCAACTGAGGTCAAGAATATATTATTACCGTCTGAAGAGCATACTTTTCTAGTGAAAATTATAAAAATAAATGATTGACACTCAAGAAATATAAAAACAAGTAGGATTCGTGCCAACAACAAAAAGGCTAAGAAGCTCATCAATCAGTATCTTCCCAATCTCAACATCCCCCACTTTTCTTGTGTTACTCAATGTGGAAACCTCTAAAAAGGGACCTTTGGATACCCTTACTCTTAAAGAGCATTGGAGTAGAAGGAGCATTTAAAAGATTTTTCTTTTCAATTTTAAGCTCTAAACGAGTGCGTTTTACACTCCATCTTACTTCTTGATTGATTTGATTTTTTTTAAAGATTTATAACCACTCTAAAGCAGCTTCAAATTCCTACTCATAAATAGTTTTCTCAAATATTAATCATCTAAATTCACATGTTCAATAGAAAAGTAAGCATTAATGTTCATTAAAATGTAAAAATTCTTAACCACAAGTTGCTCTTCTAATTTAAAAATTTAAAACGATCCATTAAGGGAAGATTAAGGCATTTCTTTAAGAAAACTAAGATTAATGAATAAGGCTCTAAAGGTATATATGTTGCAAAAATTCAAGTGTAAGAGCAAGGCACAAACACACAAAAAGGGTAAAACAAAATAAAATAAAAATAAAAATAAAAATAAAGCATGTAAATTCTTAATGTAAAACAAACACACAAGCATACAATCATGAAAAGTAAATAAATAAAAGAAAATTAAAGAACAATATACTCCCTTTATTCTGGTGAAACTGGAGGGGGAATATATGGTGTGACCATGATGCACTTTATAGCTTCATTTATAGCTTTAGATCTTTTGCTTTGAGGAAGGATGCGAAAGATTTCATCAATTTGAAGTTGCAACCTTTCAGCTTTGGATTCACGTCGCCTCTCGAGCTTCTCTAACTGGTTGGACAAATCCATAACCATATTCCCAATCCTATTGTCAGAGATATCCATCAGCTCTTTGATATTTTCCATGATGTCATCACTCCATTTTTCGGTGTTCTGTCGCTTCTTTGATTGAGCTTCACTCCCATTATCTCCTTTTTCAACTGCGTTAGGGGGTAAAGGTATTTCACTATATTGCATTGCCAATTAATAGATCATATAGCATCTTTTACCCATTACATCATGAAACTCATTGAATTCAATGATGATTTCAGCTCTCACTAGGTAATCTTCATCAAGGGACTCGGCTTCTAAAGGCTCCAATTTATGTTTGGAAAATTCAAATGGAGCAAAATATAATGCCAATCCGATGACGATATGCCCCATTGAGATCAATGTCTTTCTAGCCTAAACAACCCTCTACATAGAACACAAAATAAAGTATGTACTATATACTTTTATGTTAGTCTTTAAGCACCACAACATGAATAGTTCATCATGGGAAACCCTAGTACTATCTTTTCTTCCAAAGATTTTATGTGCCATGAATTTATGCATGATTAAATATGAGTGATCTTTGATCAAACCACTAGTCATTATTTGACCCTCACAAACTTTATCACCTCCAGTGATTTCATGCCAAAAATTACTCATATTATAATCCATAGGAGGTTGAAAAACACCTCTTTAAGGAATACCAAAGATTTGAGACATGATTTCATAGTCAAATAAGTATTCTTTCCCAAAGAACCTATATGAAAAGATCCCTAGAGGTGCATCTAAAATCTTAAATGTAGTGTAGAATTCTATTGTGAGTTCAAAGAATACATCATATTAGGCTGTAGCCAATTTAAACCACCCCAATTCATTACAAAACATATCTATGGTTCCTTTAATACCCATATTCAACAGTACCTTATCATCAAATTATTTTGGCTTGTAGAAATTTCTCTTGACTAAGGAGCATAATCTCTTCCCTTCTTCTTCAGAATAAATGGCAAACAAAGCTTCATAATCGTCCCTCATGTCTTTAGGTTTGCTTTTGCCATCGCTAAGCTTCTTTCCTTGAAATTGTGTCTTTTTTCTAGCCATCATAACAATGTTAGTACTAAAATAAAACAAAAAAAATGGAATTAACAAGAACAAAAATAAAAATCAGCAGAGTTTAAATAAGAAAAAAAATAAAAAAAATTACAAGAAACAAAACATTCCAATTTCAGTAAAAATTGCTTCCAATTTCAGTAAAAATTGCTTACTCATTAATTTAGGAAGTTTAGCTTACTTAGGAAACTAAGGTCAACTAAACCCTCAATGGAATAAGGAAACAAATAAAAACAAATAAAATCACAACTAACAAGCTTGCAAAATAAATAAATTTATTTAATTATTTATTTTATTTCCTCCCCCACACTTAAAATGTGCAATATTCTCATTGCAACGTGTAAAATAGGAAAAATTATAAGGAAATCGACTGTGCCGGTGCATCAAGTCGCAGGGCCGTGTGCAAAATGCGCATGGCCATGCTACCTAGTTAACGACGTATCACGCACGATCGTGTGCAAAATGCGCATGGCCATGCTACCTGCTAGCACAGAAAATATATATATATTTTTGAATAAAATTGGTAGGACAAACCTCCCATATTTATTACACAATTGGAAGAAAAAATTGAATGGAAAATAAGAAAAAGTAACATTCCTAAAATAAAAATCCTTGATAAAAGAAAAGAAAAAATAAAACTTAAACAAAAAAAACATACTTTAATTCAAAACATGAAACATAACATATAATGTTCCACAAAACATCACAATTAAAAGGACTAAAAACACATAAAATAAAAATTGTTCAAGCTAGACCTAAACACTTCAAAACAAGATCTTCATTCCTCCCCTTCATCCTCAGAAGAGTACTCTTGTGCTGCCATATCTTCATTATGCAGGAATGCCGGTAGGATAAAATTCTGGGAGCTGAAATAGGCGTTAAGGTTATGGTTAATCATCGGTAATATTCGATTCATTTGCCTAGAAGTACAACCCATTTCTACCACTTTAGAATTTAGCTCACCTACGTTGGAATCGATGACTCCAATTTGCAACTCCAAGCTATCCAACCTTTCTAACACATTATTCAGAGAGACATCTTCCTCTTCCTCTTTAGCTTGTTCTATAGGTGCAGGCGGGATAAGAAAAGCTCTCCCAGTATGATCAACTCTAACCATGCCCATGGATTCCATCATACCAGAGTCAATGAAATGATGACCTAGGACCTTTTCAAAAGGCATGTTCTCAATGTCAAAGTTTAAATACTTGGCTATAGCTATTACTAGTCCTCCCACTTTAATAGCCCCAGTAGCTTTTGTGCAACGTCTCTCAATTTCCCAGCTAAAGCATGAAAAACATCCATTTTTCTATCATTCACCATACAATATAAAATATTTAGCTCAGTAGTGGTAATCACAGAATCACCCTCTTTCCTTGGAAAAAAAGAATGTGCCATGAGTCTATGAAGGTATTTAAGTGCGGGCAATCGAATCCTTGATTCTTTTGCGGAATGAGCCTCATAGAAAACTCCCCTTTCCCCGGTTAATTCTCTCTCCAAAACTCAATTCTATCATATGCAACATTTGCATCCTGATTTTTTGGAAAATGGAATACATCATTAAGTTCAAAAAAACCTAGAGTATGCTCCTCATTCCCCAAACGAAAAGTAAGCACAAGGGTATGATCATTAAACTTAAAAGAAGAGAGAAATTCATAAGTGGGGATGACATAAGAAGGATTCTGCATCAAAATAAAATCAGTCCACCCCATCCTATGAACATACAAATTAATCTCATCTAATAACCCAATTTCAATCAAGGATGTGGCACTTAAATATCTATTTGGCATAATCTTCCTATTCATCATTGCTTGAAACTTATTCCTATGCTCACCATGCCTAAATTCAATTTGAGAGGGGAAAGGTTTTACCATTTATTCCTCTTCAGCACCACCCGGATTATTAGAAGTTCCACCATGTCTTGTTCTTTTAGAAGGATTAGTTTGCTTCCTTGTTATGCTCTTTCTTCTTTGATCTTTCTCCATGAGACTTCCTTAAGAAGAATTGAGAGAATATGTAGAGTGAAAAATGGTGTAGGAAATGGTGTAGAGAATGAATTGTGTAGAGAGGAAGTGAGTGTTTATATATAGAGAGTGGGATGATGGGAATTTGGGTCAAATTAAATGAGAAATTGAAAAGGTGGTCAAGGGTTAGGTTTTCTAGGGCTTAGGAAGTGGGAAAAGTGGTCAAAAGTGGAGTCTCTAGGGTTTTGGGGAAGTGTGGAGTGTTGGGAAGTGGAAAAATCCACTTAAAATAAAATTTTATGTCTTTTCTAAAAGTTAGGTCTGTCTCGTCACACGGCCATATGCAAAATGCGCACAGCCATGTATCGATTTCTGGCATCGTAAGGTGCACGGCTGTGTGCAAAATGAGCATGGCCGTGTGACCTGATGGTTCAAAAGTGGTGATGCAAGACGCACGACCATGTGCAAAATGCGCATGACCGTGTGACCTGTATATGCATACTTCACAAATTCACTGAATTAAAAATTCAACACACATAGACAAGCAATGCATCATAAATTTAAATTAGAAGTCACTCAAAACAAAATTCCACTAAACATTTAACTCACAAGACCTCTTCTAGAGCTCCAACCTTTCTTTCATTCCCTGAAATGCACCAGAAAAAATTATCAAAAATAGAATAAACTTGCAAAAACATAAAAGAAATAGCCAGTCAACAAGAAAAAATATAAAAAAATACAAATACAAATAAAAATATATATAGTCTTGGTTGAGCCCCCAAGAAGTGCTCTTTTAATGGTCTATGAGCTAGACCATCAACTTGATCATCCAATTAATTCCTTTAAGTATGAAACTTGATGGAATTCCTCAAATGTGCTTCCATGGTATAGCTTTAACCTTTGCCCATTCACTTTCAATGTGTCTCCTTTTGTGTTGCTTAATTCGACAGCTCCATGAGGATATGAATGAGTCACTGTATACGGTCATGTCCATCTGCTTTTCAACTTTTTAAGAAATAATCTGAGCTGTGAGTTGAATAATAAAACTTGATCACCTTCCTTAAACTCCTTGATTCTTACTCTTGCATCATGCCATCTCTTAGTACGTTCTTTATAAATCCTTGAATTTTCATAAGCAGCTTCCCTTATCTCTTCAAGTTCATTCAACTATAGCATTCTTCTCTCAACTGCCTTCCTGAAGTCAAAATTCAAGGCTTTCACTGCCCAGTAGGCCTTGTGTTCAAGCTCAACGGGAAGATGACTTGCTTTTCCATAAACCACCCTGAAGGGAGACATCCCAAGAGGTGTTTTGTAAGCTGTTCTATATGCCCACAAAGCATCATCAAGCTTCCTTACCCATTCTTTCCTTGACTTACTTACTGTTCTCTCTAAAATCTTCTTCAACTCCTTATTACTCACCTCAACTTGGCCACTGGTTTGTGGGTGATAAGGTGTAGCTATTTTGTGCTTCACACCGTAGCGAGCTAATAAAGCTTCCATATTCCTATTGCAAAAGTGTGTTCCCCCATCACTTATAATGACTCGAGGCATTCCAAATCGAGATAATATCTTCTTAAGAACTTGTAAACAACTCTTGCATCATTGATTGTGCATGCTTGAGCTTCCACCCACTTGGAAACATAATCCACACAAAAAAGAATATACTTGTTACCATCTAACGCTGGAAATGGTCCCATGAAATCAATGCCCCAAACATCAAAAATTTCCACCTCTAGAATTCTGGATTGGAGCATTTCATCCTTCTTTGAAATGTTTCCACTCCTTTGGCAAGTGTCACACTACATTACAAAGTCTCTAGCATTTTGAAAAATTGTTTGCCAATAGAACCCTATTTCAAGAACCTTCGCCGCTGTTCGTTGTGGTCCATAATGTCCACCATTGACCCTCCCATGATAGTGTTGTAAAATGTCTCCTACTTCCTCATTTGTTACACATCTCCTCACTATGCCATCGTTGCATAGTTTCCACAAGAATGGCTCATCCTAAATGTAGAACTTAGCATCACGAATCAACTTTTTCTTTTGCTGAGGAGTGAACTCTTTTGGAATTTCACCCATTGACAAAAAATTTGCTATATCAGCAAACCAAGGAGCACCCATAAATCCTATAGTGAAAAGCATTTCGTCAGGGAACATCTCCTTGATAGGCTCTTGCTTATCACTTTCCTCGTGTTTTAACTCTAACCTTGAAAGATGATTAGCTACTACATTTTCAGCTCCTTTCTTATCTCTAATCTCAATATCAAACTCTTACAACAAAAGTACCCATCTCATGAGCCTTGGTTTTGAATCCTTTTTGTTCATTAAATACTTCAATGCTACATGATCTGTGTATATAATTGCCTTAGATCCAAGGAGGTACGATCTAAACTTATCAAAAACAAATATAACAGCTAGCATCTCCTTTTCTATAGTAGCATAATTCAACTGAGTATCTGTCAATGTTTGGCTTGCATAGTAGATCACATGCAACATGTTCTCTTTTCTTTGACTAAGAATGACTCCTATTGCATGATAACTAGCGTCACACATCAATTCGAATGGTAGACTCCAATCTGGTGCCATCACTACAGGAGCAGAAACAAGTGATTATTTCAACCTGTCAAAAGCCAATTTGCAATCATCAGTAAAATTAAAAGGTGAATCTTTTTCAAGTAACTTACAAAGGGGTTTTGAGATTTTTGAGAAATCCTTGATAAATCGCCTATAGAAGCCTACATGACCAAGAAAAATCCTAACTCCTTTAGCATTTATGGGGTACTACAGCTTCTCAATTGCCTCCACCTTTGCTTTATCAACTTGAATGCCTTGAGCTAAAATCTTGTGTCCAAGTACAATACCTTCATCTACCATGAAATGGCACTTTTCCCAATTCAACACCAAATTTGTTTCGTCATAATGTGCTAGAACTTGCTCCAAATTGCTCAGACATCCTTCAAATGAGTTTCCATAGATAGAAAAATCATCCATGAAAACATCCATGATCTCCTCCATTAAATATGCAAATACAGCTATCATACATCTCTGAAAAGTTGCAGGAGCATTACATAACCCAAATGGCATTCTCCTGTATGCAAATGTGCCATAAGGACATGTAAAGGTGGTCTTCTTGATCTTCTGGAGCTATTGCAATTTGATTGTAGCCTGAATAACCATCCAGGAAGCAGTAAAAATCATGTCCTGCTATCCCCTCCAACATTTGATCAATAAAGGGTAATGGGAAATGGTCTTTCCTTGTGGATGAGTTCAGTTTCCTATAATCAATGCACACTCTCCATCCATTCATAACTCTTGTAGGAACGAACTCTCCTTCCATATTTTGCACAATTATTATTCCCCCCCTTCTTCGGCACACACTGAATTGGGCTAACCTAAGAACTATCAAAGATTGGATAAATAATTCCTGCATCAAGTAGTTTGAGCACTTCTTTCTTTACCACCTCTTGCATGTTCAGGTTAAGCCTCCTCTGCCTTTCAATGGTTGGCTTGTGTCCATCCTCCATCAAAATCTTATGCATGCAATAAGAGGGACTTATTCCTCTTATATCTAAAATCTGCCAACCGATTGCCTTTATTTTTCTTTTCAGCATATTCACCAATAAATCCTCTTGCTCCTTGCTAAGTTTAAAAGATATAATCACAGGTAAAGTTTGCTCATCACTAAGAAAAGTGTACCTTAAATATTAAGGTAACGACTTCAAGTCTAATTTTGGTGGTTTTATGATTGAAGGTGGTGTGGGTTCAGTGTTTAGTAGTTGTATGTATGGTTGGTGTGGGTATTTAAGAGTCACTTCTTCTTGAGAAGATTGTACCTGTAAGCACTTCTCAATATTTTCAACTTCTAAAGACCGTGCCAACCTCCATTGTTGGACTTCATTTACAAATTCATCAATGACTTCAACTCGCATGCAAAACTCTTTGTCATAGGGATATTTCATAGTCTCATAGATATTAAACTTACAGCTCTCATCCCCCACTCTTAATATAAGAGTTCCATTATAGACATTAATTATTGCTCTAGCCGTGTAAAGGAATGGCATACCAAGGATTAGTGGAACCTCCTCATCTTCTTCAAAGTCAAGGACTACAAAATCCACTGGAAAAATAAATTTTCCAACCTTTACTAACACATCCTCTATTATCCCTTCTAGTTCCTTCACTGTCCTATCTGCAAGTTATAATCAAATGCTTGTAGGTTTTGCTTCTCTTAATCCCAATTTCCTGTAAATAGACAAAGGCATAAGATTAATTGAAGCCCCAGAATCATATAAAGCTCTTTGAAAATTTAAATTTCCCACAGAATAAGGAATAGTGAGACTCCCTGGATGCTTGCTTTTTAAGGGAAGTTTCTTCAAGATGATAGCGCTACACTCTTTTGTTAGTGTGATGGTCTCATATTCTTGTAACTTCTTTTTGTTGGAAATCAGTTCCTTGAGAAATTTAGCATACTTAGGCATTTATGAAAGACATTCCAATAGAGGCATGTTGATGTGAAGTGCTTTAAACATCTTTAAAAATTTAGCAAATTGTTGATCATGCTCCTGTTTCTTTAGTCTTTGAGGATATAGAGATGGAGGTTTGTAAGGTTTCACTAGTGGTGGTGTAGGTTTCTCCACTACTTGTTCCTTATTGTTGTTATCCCTTTTCAGCTTCTCCTCTGTTTGCACTTCAACCCATTCATCCTCTTACTCTTTCTCCTCTTCCTTATTCTTTTCCTGCTCATATTCTATTGTTGCTTTTAGGATTTGTATCTTTGTTCCACTTCTTAAGGTGATAGCCTTCAACTATTCTTTTGGATTCTTCTCAATGTTGCTTGGCAAAGAACCTTGATTCCTCATGGATAAAGAATTTGCCAACTGCCCCATTTGCACCTTTAAATTATGAATAGAGGAAGAGTGATTCTTTAACATCAGTTGAGTGTCTTGATACATTTGCTCAAATCTGCCTTCTAACCTTTTTGTAGCTTCATCTTGTTGATTCATTTTTGTGGACATCACATCCATGAACTTCTCCAAGTTGCTCTCTAAAGAACTCCTAGAAGATGAAGTTTTTTCTTGGTGGTAATTTGATTTCTAGTGTTGCACATTATGCCCTACAAAACTAGGTGGTGCTTGTGGCCTCCACTAGTTGTTCCCTTGATTGCTCCAAGAGAAATTAGGATGATTTCTCCAACTTGGATTATAGGTGTTGCCATGCACTTGGTTCTGCTGTCCTTTAAAGTTGTTCACAAAGTTTACATTCTCTATAGACAAGCTTTGCATCATCTGACACTCTATAGTTGGATGACTACCCTGACATAATTCACAAGAGGAAGACAAGTTATATATGGCATTGACATTCATTTTATCCATTCTTTTAGATAAAGCATCCATCTTTGCATTTAATAGTGTCAAACTGTCAACTTCAATTGCTCCCTCTTTCTTTAGAATAGCTCTCTCACTGGACCAAAGGCTTTGGGTATTAGCCATTTCTTCAAAAAGCTCCAAGGCCTCTTCTGGTGTCTTAGACATGATAGTTCCTCCTGCTAATGCATCTATGTTTGCTCTCACTACAGGATTGACACCCTTGTAAAAAGACTATGTCAAATCCCATGAAGGAATCAGCTGTGGTGGACATTGTCGCTGAAGATCCTTGAATCTATCCCAGTACTCATAAAAAATTTCATCATCTCTTTGATAGAAAGAGTTTATTTCATTTCTAATTTTGAGTACTTTAGCTGGTGGAAAGTACTTATTGAAAAAGGCTGTATAAAGCTCCTGCCATGTGTTTATAGAGTTAGGTGCCAAGCTAGTGAACTATCTTTTTACTCTATCCATTAATGAAAATGGAAAAGGGATAAGCCTGATTGCTTCTAGCTGTACTCCATTCATCTTAAAAGTTGAACAATACTCGAAAAATCTTATTGTGTGACCAATTGGATCCTCATGTGGTAAGCCACTAAATTGTGAGTTTTGAATCATTTGGATCATGGTGGGTTTGATTTCAAAGTTGTTTGCAGCAACTATCGGCCTCATAATCGGAGTTTGGTCACCTTGGACATTGGGACTCATAAAGTCCCTCATAGTTCTATAGGCAACATGCCCATTTTAGCCATCTTGCCCATCGTGTGCTTCCCCTCCGTTCATCCTATCTTTATTCTGTCTTCTCCTTCTACAAATAGTTTTCTCAATTTCTAAATCAAGTGGTATTAACTGGATTCCTTGTCTGCTTGCGCCACGCGTTTTGTGCATACAACAACAAGCATTCCTGTAAAAATAAAAAACAAAAACAAAATTAAAAAAATAACGTCTAAATCAAACAACACAAAATTCTCAACAATATCAATTTGGCAATCCCTAGCAACGGCGCCAAAAACTTAATGGTTTTTCGCAAGTATACAGATTTATACAAGTAGTAATTAAATATCGATCCCATAGAGATTGCAAATTGATTACAGTGATACTAGTTATGTTTATTTGTTTAAATAATGGAAAAGGGTATTTTTAATTAAACTAAAAATTAAACTAAAACAAAACACAAAAATCACAATGAAATAACAATCACTTTAGAGAGCTAGAGTTCTTATTACAAATTCAACCTTTATTTAAGATAAATTAACTACCAAGTCATACCTAACCTTAATCCAATTTGAGGGTTTCTCAAGAATCATAGGCTTTCCTCCTAAGACAACCCTATGATTAACCAAGTACATTGACGTTCTTAGATTTAAAGCTCTCACCTACTAAGTGTTTGGTTAACCCAGTTTAAGCATCAACCCTTAATCAATATTAGTTGCTTAAGTGTTTCTCAACTAAGAAAGCATCTAACAGGTTATTGTTTAAATCCAATACAACCTATCTCTCGATCAAGTTTTATTTTGTATATTCAATCAAAGGGTGATCAATCCTAAGAAGACATTAAGTTCAACAACAACCAAAGGATCTAGATTAATGGCTTAAGTTTAATTGTGATTAGCCCATGGTTGATTTGCAACAAGAACCCTAACTAATAATTTAGCTACTCATGTCAATTGTAAGAGATAAAGAAAAAGAATAAAAGAAAATAAACATCATCATTAAATTAAAATTACGAATGAATAAACACAATTGAATAGAAGAAACCCCCTGTTCAATAGGCAGCTTGATGTTCTTTAATTCTTATTCTCAAATCTCCAAATTAACATAAGCAAGAAAAATCCTTGTTTTTCAAAACTGCTCTAAGAAAATTCTCTAAAAAAAATATCCTCCTCTCAAAGTGATGAATAATAATGTATATATATCCTTGTTTTTGGTTGCTACCCTCTTATAAAACCCTAATTACAAGCCCTAGGGTTACAGCCATGAAAAATCTCCATTTTGTCCCTCGTGAGTCAACAATTAAATTCACCTTTGAATTTTTCCAATCAACAGGTCGCACGGCTGTGTGCATTTTGCACACGGCCGTGCACATCCCTTTTTAAGCATTATTGCATATTGACCTCCATTGCTTTTTTAGCCCACTTCAAGTGCCCACGACTCCCATGTAGCCTTCCCTTACTATTCTTTAGCTTCCCTAATTACATAAAAATCAACCAAAAATAAATCAACTAATACATAAAAAATAATTAAACACACAAGACATGCAATAAGTACTCAACTAAATAAAAACTAAATAAAAGAAACATAAACTTAACTGAAATTGAATTTTTCCTAAGATGAAAACTACTTAATAGCATGCATTTTTGACACTCATCAATTATTATCATAATAATCATCATCACAAGAAAAATTAGATGTAAATAGTACCTTATTATTACTTTTAAGAGCCATAAAACAAAGGTTGGCTACCTCTTGTTGCACCTCTTCCATTTCCAATTTGGAGAAGTCATCCTAAGTTACCTTATAAGCCTTTCTTTTCTCTTTTATTCCTTTGCTCTTATTTTTAAGTTTAAGGCACTTATTTCGCAAGTGTCCCAATTTCTTGCATTCATAATAAGTTATATCTTTAGATTTTTTCTTACCTTCTCCTTCATGTTTCTTGTTAAAGTCTTTTATTCTTAAGGAGTGTTATTTTCTTAAGAACTTTTTAAAGTTTCTTGTAAGCATGGCAATTTCACCATCTTCATCACTAGAATCTTCAAGGTTTTCTTCTTCATCATTATTTTATGAGGCTTTTAAGGTAATGCTCTTCTTCTTCTCTTCCTTCTCTTTTTGCTCTTTACCTCTTTAATTAATTATAAGCTCATAGGTGAGAAGCTTTCTAATAAGCACATCAGTTGAGAGAGTTAAGAGGTCTTGAGCTTTCTCAATTGAAGTAACTTAAGATTCCCAATCCTTCTTAGGTAGGATTCTTAGAATCTTGTTATTTACTTCTTCCTTGAAGAAATGTGTTCCAAGTTTCTTGAGGGTTGTGAGAAGAATAATGAGATAGTTTGTCATCTCTATTATTGATTCATGAGGCTTCATTTTGAAGAGTTCATACTCATACATATGAAGTTGAACCTTCTTGCTTCTAACTTGAATGTTGCCCTCATAGTGATTTTCCAAGGTCTCCCACATCTCCTTAGCTGAAATATAATGTTAAAGCTTGCTACTTTCCTCTCTTGTCATGGAAGATGCTATAATGATCATAGCCTTTTTATTCTTATAATTTTCTTCCTTTTGTTCATTGCTCCACTCATCTCTTGGAAGAATAGTGACTATTCCATCTTTCGTAGCTTTAATCAGTTCCTATCCTTTTAAAATAATTTCCCAAAGCTTGGTAGAATCAGAATCTAGATAGAGCTCCATTTTGAATTTCCAATTTGAATAATCACTACCATCAAAGAAAGATCTAAGAGAATATATGTTTTGATTTTCACTCCTTATGATCTTGTATTCGAACAATGAAGTAGGGAATTTAATCTCTGATACTAATTGAAAGTGCCATAAAGGGGGTGAATAAGGGTAATGAAGGATCTTAGAAAATTAAAAATGAATTTAAGGGATGAATAAGAATTAAAAGATAATAGAGTAGGAAGAATAATGAATAAAAGGATTTAAGGAGTTCAAATTCTCAACAATCCTACAACTCCACTTAACTTATCCCCAAGTTAGGATTTTTCAATACTCATAATCTTATTCATAAGATTAAAGTTACACAAGAGTTTGAGGCTCACTCTTTCAACCTTATAACTTGAGTTTTCAAGGCTCACTTAAAAAACCAAATCCTAAGTGTTTTGATGGCTAAACACTTAAACTAATTCATTTAGAAATAAATTTCACTTCCTTTCTAATCTATCCCAAGAATTTAGATGAAGAGAAAGTCTATTTCTAACAAACTACTAACTCTCACAAGAGTTATACATACAAAGAATGAATATTTGAGAGTTTGAGAGCTTTATTGAATATTAAGATAGAAAATTGTAATAAGTATCTTAACTTCAATTAAGCTCAAGTAGGTGTTTATATAGACAAACATTAAAAAAATATGGATGTTGGAGTTGTAAAACATGTCTCCAACCTCTCTCTTTTAAATTCAAAAAATATGACCATTGGGATGTCACCATAATAGCAGAGCTTCAGTTGTAGCCTACTGTTCACTTTAGCTTTCTGTCACCATAGCAGCTCTTGCTTTACTATTCATCTTACCATATAAGTAGTACTTCAATCATACCTTACTATTCACTTAGCTTTTTTATTCTCTAAATGTAACGTATGTACAATACTAAACTTTTATAAGATATAAATTTTGAATCCTCTTGTAGATATAATGATATTGTAATAAAATATTAATAATATTTGGTTTTAAAAAAAAAAGTATCTAAAATAAATGTTAAATCATATTATAAACAAAAGTACAAAGTAGCAACATATTTAGCTTATGAAATAGAAAAAATTATCGTTTTAAAGCTTCAATACCTCAAATAATCCAAGTAGTAATCAAGCTAAATTGAAACCATTCTTATACATTATTTCATATTCATAAAAATGACTAAAAATCTCATTTTATTGCTGTTATAACAAGAGTTTAAGGGCTTGAACATATATTCACCAAAACAACCTATAAACATACAAATCCAGTTCACCAAATTTGCCTAAATTGCACCTGCACTTCCCTTGCCTTTTCCAGCACCTAATGGATACAATTTCACTTATAAATCATCAATTAATAATCCTAAATGCTACTCTAACCAAGCAGTCCCCAAAATGATATGCATAAAATGCAACTAAGCTCAATTTTACAAATCAACTTCACTAACTTTAAAATAGTTATTTTTAGGCCTAAATTATAAAAATTGCTTCGAGCTGCAGAAAATGAATTTTAATCTCAAATTCTAACCAAACTAGGTCTTTATGTCTATTAGCTTTAATAAAAATTTTACTTCCATTCAATAACCACAAATAAAATTATAAAGGTCGCATTTCAAGCAGCTCAGTTACTCAAGCAAATTAAGTAATAAAATTACAAGTCTATTAGACCATTATTCAGGCATAATCAAGTTTTGATCAAAACTAAAAAGTTTTAGAGAACTCTTTTCTTAGAATTAAAACAAAATTAATTTTTAGTTTCCTAGCTCTATATATACAAGAAATACCGAGACTAGTTTTAACTCATAAACTCTATAAACCTGGTTCATATAATCATAAAGGCTTCTTTTAAAGCTAAATTTGAAAATTTTCTAGGACTTAAAGAAATGGAATTTTGAGCTAAAATTATAATCATTCTTAGATCTATATGTATACTAATTTTTATAAAAATTTTACTTCATTTGGACAACTATAAAGGGAGATATGGATAGTTGAACACAATCAGGTCAGTTTACTCTGGCAAATTGAGCATCAAAGAGTTTAGCTTTGTTAGACCATTAGATAGGCCAAATCATATCTAACTCTAAACTATAAAGTTATAAAGGACTATATTAAGTTTCTAGATCATTAAATAACATTTAATTTGGAGCTTTCTAGCTCAATGTATGATCAAATTACAAAGACTAAAAAACTAGAATTATCAAACCCGAATTCTGCAACTTAAGAACCCTAAATTAAATCAATAAAAAAACTTAAAATTACTTACCAATTCAATTAATAAAGCCTTAGAGAACATGATTAATGGCCTAAAAATTCTTTGGATCATTAAATTTCACTTGAAAAATAAACTCTCCAAGAAGAATTGAATCAACCCTTTTTCCCCCTTTTTCTTTTCTAAGCTTTTCTTTCTTTCTTTCTTTCTTTTATTATGGCTGCAACCATGATTTTGTAGATTAGGATAACAATAATGTAAAATATTTCTATTGACCTTTAATGAAATGATTAAACTTCCTTTAAATCCTTAAGCTTCCAATTATGCATTCTAGGATAGCTACTGTTTCAATTGAGTCCTTTCCTCTATAACAATATATATATATATATACACACACACACACTAACTTATACTTAAATTTAATCAATATATAGTATGTAAATGCAATGCATAATGAATGTAAATATACTTAGAGTTAGAGTACGGGTGTAACAATTCTCCCCACCTTAGGAAATTTTATCCCTGAAATTATGCTAAAACAAATGAGGGTATTGATTTTGCATGTCTTTTTCATTCTACTAAGTTATCTCTTCATTATCATAATGCTCCCATAATACTTTCACCAAAGGTATGATTTTATTTCTCAGCACCTTAGTTTCCCTAGTAATAATTGCTACTGGTTCTTCTTTATATGATAAATTCTCTTTTAATTTTATAGGTTGGGCTTATAAAATATCACTAGGATCACTCCTTTACCTCCTCAACATGGACATATGAAAAACATTATAAATTTAAGACAATTTTAGAGGTAAAGCCAATCTATATGCCACTAGGCCGATCTTTTCAATCACCTTATATGGACTGATGTATCTAGGGCTCAATTTTCCCCTTTTACTAAATCATAAAACTCCTTTCCAAGGTGAAATCTTTAGAAAGACCTTGTCACCCACATTGTATTCAATCAATTCCCTCTTCAATTCTACATAACTCTTTTGTCTATCTTGGGCTCCCTTAAGTCTATCTCGAATTAGCTGAATCTTCTCTGTTGTCATTTATACAATTTCTATGTCACGACCCAAAACAGGGGCCATGACCGGCGCTAGGGAACGGGAATTCTTTCGAATCCGGAACCCGTAGCAAGCCTAAAAATAAAATAACTCATGCAATAATAATAATAACCATATAATATGCAGCGGAAATAAAAATCATAATATCATAATATTATTCACATCAACTGGATTTAAATCAAAATCTCATCTCATAGATACATAATCTCTTTAATACAAATCCAGTTTCAATATAATACATCTCTTTAAAATAAAATACATGAAATCCAATACTTTAATTCACAACTACTGCAGTGTCTAGATAAAATAAATAAGACTCAAGTAGATAATTTACACAAAGAAGCCGGGGCGGAAGAAATCCGGCGTATCGACCTGCTACTGAGGTCTGAAGATGTTGACTCTCCTGAAAAATAGTCAACGGAGGGGAGTCAGACCTCACTGAGTGAATTACTATAATATATATACATACACACTAAGTGATAATGCATACAGTCAACAGTATATGTGTATCTAATATATATATACAGACAATTTCACACAGATGCAGAAAAATCATTTTTATATATTTTATTGAAAATCATCTTTTATGAAGGATCACATAGAACCCTAGAATATCGCAACCTCAGAAAATAGTGTTAAACAACACTCTAGCCAGACAGGCTCACTTATTCCAAATACATCCACTTAATCCATTTGGACAGTAGACTGGCCCCGAGACACTAAGTCAATCGAGCTCCAGCAGTCTGACTGCCTGTGTAATTGGCCCCGAGACACTTGGTCAACCGAGCTCCAGCAATCACACCTCCAAACCATATCTCACACATATCAATAATCATATCAAATCAATATCCACAAATAGTTAGTAATATAGCCTAAAGCTATAGGCGTACCGGTACGTACTCGGTCCTAGTGCTGCCCACTAGGTAGCACGTTCTATCGATATCCTTCATCATTAATAATATAAATCATTCATTCACAAAAATAAATGATGCATGAATGTAAATGAAATAACAATATAAACCATATATATACCGGAAATATACCAAAAGTAAACCAGGTATATTTCGAGTATATATATGTCAAATAAATCCAATCAAATCATAAATTAAACTAAAAATATATTTAAAAACATTTTAAATATATTTTATTAATGAAACATGTATATAATTTATTATATACCAAAAAATAAACCAAAAATATACTTAATATAAACTAAAGAAATAATCAATTTATTTATACATATTTAATCAACATAAAACATGCATTTCTAAATCATGCATCCTAAGCATATATATATAGTATAGTAACTCACCTAGTGCGCTCCACGAGATAGGTCCGACGGGCCTGGTCCACTAGCCCTCGGTCTCGGCGCAACTAAATAAGCAATAAATAACCGACATCAGAATAAATCTAACAGAAATCCTAGAATTCGATTTAGAGTATTTAAATACGGAAACAGAATTAGGGTTTGACTGGACATCACGTTTTACGAGAATTCTACCGAAAATCCAGCATAACCTCCCCTGTAAAACGGACATCTCTCTACTCAAAAGAGTAGAGCCGACCCTGCAAAGAAACACACTTCGAAAAACTACACAAGGCACAATCAAAATCCCACGGTCGGACTCCAAACTACAGTCCACCGACTGGGGTCCACAAACACAGAATAATTTCAGAAATACCAAAAATATCCTTACAGCATAGAAATACATTTTATACGTAGAAATTACATAATTAACCTTAAAACACTGTAAAAATCGATAAAAACTCATTTTATTAGAAAAATCGTATATTATATATATAATTGAAAATAATTCACGAAAAATAGTTTTAATTAGTTAAAAATACCAAATATTTTGTAGAAATCATTTTTATATCTTAAATAACTATTAAAACCAATTAAATTACATTTTTAGACAATTTAGGGTAAAATTACCAAAATACCCCTATATATATTAATATACTTAAATTACTTCAAAAATTCACCAAAAATTATATAATTATCCAAAATTAATTTTCTCAACATATTTATCAATAATATCAATAATTAAACTCAATTAACCAATTAAATTCAATTAAAAACACATTTAACCTAATTTCTCAAAATCACATAAACTTCAATAATTCAAAATAAATACTTAAAAATTCATTAAATTCCAAATAAATTCCTATAATTCATTTCAACACCTAATTCAACCATAAACTCCAATTTCATAATTTAAATAATTAATTTCCGAAAATTAGAAAATAATATTAAAATATTCAAAAATACCCAAAAATCTAAACAATCTCCAAAAATTCTACAAAAATTCATACATGTAGATTGAGCTACTAGGAACAACATTTGTGAAGGGAGTTTTCATGAATCATCCAATTCGAAGCTCAAAAAAATCAAAAACCCTAATAGGCCGAAATTGAAAATTCGAAACCTAAGCAAATCTAGACCATTTTAGCTCAAACCAAAGCTAGAATCACACTCACCGGAGCTCAAGGAGAAGAAAGAGACCGGCGATGTCGAAAACGGTGGCCGGAGGAGGGAGAAACAGTGAAGGGTCGATTTTTGGCCAAAAGAGGAAAACTAGCTCGCCGGCGCTGGGGAAAGGAGCTGCTGGCGGCGGGGGACGGCTGGGAACAACGGTGGCAAGCCGGGAGGCACATTGATGGTAGGTGGCCGGAGTTGCAGCAGGAGGGAAGGAAGAATGGTGGTCGGGCACGGGAGGAAAGAAGAAGAAGAAGAAGAAAAAAAAAAAGAAAAAGAAAGAAAAGAAAAAAGAAAAGAAAAAAGAAAAGAAAAAGAAAAAGAAAAAGAAAAAAAAAAGAAAAATAAAAGAAAAATAAAATAAAATAATTAAATATTAATAAAATAATAATAAAAAAATTTAATAATTTAATAATAAATAAAATAATTAAATAACAATAAATAAATAATAAAATATTAGGGTTATATATATTAAACCCTAATTAAATAAATATTCACACACAGGCTTTATTTAATAATTTAAAAATACGCATGAGTTCATGCAAGTCCGAAAATACATTTAAAATAATTAATAATGCATTATTTACGTGAAAATTTCCCCGAAAATGCAAGTCCCGGGAAAATTTTACGTAAAACACTGAAAATAATACACAGTAATTAAAATAGGTTTTAAATACATATTAACTCGTAAAAATATCATATAATATACAGAAATTATTAACACTGTATATCCCGGTACAGTGTAAAAATATTTTAAAAACACGGGATATTACAGTCTTCCCCCCTTACAAGAATTCGTCCCCGAATTCCAGAAAACAAGATCAAGAAGGAAAGAGATACGGGTAAGAAGCTCGCATCTCAGCTTCAATCTCCCACGTATGCTCTTCAACTCTGTCGCTACGCCACAGAACCTTGACCATCGGAATCTGCTTCGATCGCAACTGTCGAACTTGATAATCAACGATCACCATAGGTTCTTCCACAAACGTCAAATCTTCACTCACTTCCACACTATCGGGCTGCAACACATGTGAAGGGTCTGATATATACTTCCTCAACATCGAGATATGAAATACTGGATGCACTTGTGACATACTCGGAGGCAAATCCAACCGATATGCAATAGTGCCAACTCTCTCTAGAATCTCAAACGGTCCAATGTATCTCGGTGCTAACTTACCCTTCTTACCAAATCTCATCACCCCCTTCATCGGAGATACCTTCAGAAAAACGAAATCTCCAACTTGAAACTCCACATCTCTGCGCCTAGGATCCGCATAACTCTTCTGTCTACTAACTGCGGTCTCTAATCTGCGCTTAATCACGGTGACTTTCTCTGCAGCATCCTGAACCATCTCAGGTCCAGTCAAAGCTCTCTCACCAATCTCATCCCAACTCAACGGGGATCTACACTTCCTTCCATACAATGCCTCATACGGTGCCATACCAATACTGCTATGGTAGCTGTTATTATATGCAAACTCAACAAGCGACAAGTGATCATCCCAGCTACCTCCCAAATCCAGGACTCACATCCTCAACATATCTTCCAATGTCTGGATCGTCCTCTCAGACTGACCATCTGTCTGAGGGTGAAAAGCAGTACTAAAATCCAACCTAGTGTCCATCGCTTCCTGCAACTTCTGTCAAAAATGAGAAGTGAACACTGAACCTCTATCTGACACAATGGACACAGGTACTCCATGAAGGCACACAATATGCTTCACATACAACTTCGCCAATCTAGCAACTGAATATGTGGCTTTCACAAGCAAGAAATGTGCAGATTTCGTCAACCTGTCTACAATCACCCAGATGGAATCGTATCCATCCTTCGAACGAGGTAAACCGACCACAAAATCCATAGCTATCCTTTCCCACTTCCACTCGGGAATAGGAAGAGGCTGAAGCTTCCCAAAAGGCTTCTGATGTTCGGCTTTCACTTGCTGACACGTCAAACACTTCGCAACATAATCAGTGACATCCTTCTTCAATCCATCCCACCAGTATAGATCTCTGATACTATGGTACATCTTAGTAACACCTGGATGAACGCTATAGGCTGTAGAATGTGCTTCCTCTAAGATCTCTTCTCTCAAATCATCCACGTCAGGAACACACAATCTACCACTGATCCACAACACACCATCATCATCGAGTGTGAAATCAGTGAACTTCCCTGCTCTGACATTCTCTGCAAGCTCTTCCAGAATAGGATCTCGGCTCTGAGCTGCTTTAATCCTATCCCTCAGTACATATCGTACTTTAAACTGAGCTAGCAGTCCACCTGATCTACTAATCTTCATCATCAAACCTTGATCCACCAACAGATGCAATTCCTGGATCAATGGTCTCCTCTCAACACCGATGTGAGCAAGACTACCTGAGGACTTCCTACTCAAGGCATCTGCTACCACATTAGCTTTACCCGGATGGTAAAGAATCTCGCAATCATAATCCTTCAACAATTCCAACCATCTCCTCTGCCTCAAATTCAAATCTCGCTACTGAAAAATGTACTTAAGGCTCTTGTGATCAGTAAATATCTCACAAGTCACCCTGTACAGATAATGTCTCCAAATCTTCAAAGCAAAGATCACTGCAGCCATCTCTAGGTCATGTGTAGGATAGTTCTGCTCATGCTTCTTCAACTGCCTCGAAGCATAGGCTATCACCCTTCCATTCTGCATCAACACATAACCAAGACCAATTCTAGAAGCATCACAGTAAACTGTGAACTTATCCACACTATTAGGCAAAGCTAATATTGGCGCTGTGGTCAACTTCTCCTTTAATAACTGGAAACTATTCTCACAAGCTTCTGACCACTCGAATCTAACATTCTTCTGAGTTAAGCAAGTCATAGGGGCTGCTATCCTGGAAAAATCTTGCACAAACCACCTATAATACCCGGCTAAACCCAGAAAACTTCAAATCTTCGTGACAGAAGTAGGTCTAGGCCACTCAGACACTGCCTCAATCTTCTGTGGATCAACCTGAATACCTTCTTTAGACACTACATGTCCAAGAAAAGAAACACTCTCCATCCAGAAATCACACTTCGAGAATTTAGCATAAAGCTGATGATCTCTCAGTGTCTGTAGTATAATCCTTAAATGATATACGTGCTCTTCCATACTCCTAGAATATACTAGTATATCATCAATGAAGACTACCACAAACTGATCCACATACGGTCTGAATACCCTGTTCATCAAGTCCATAAAAGCTGCTGGTGCATTAGTCAAACCAAAAGACATCACCAGAAACTCATAATGACCATATCGAGTGTGGAACGCTGTCTTAGGAATATCGGCTTCACTGATACGCAGCTGATGATAACCCGACCTCAAGTCAACCTTAGAAAAGAACTGTGCACCCTGTAGCTGATCAAATAAATCATCTATCCTCGGGAGAGGATACTTGTTCTTTACTGTCACCTTATTCAGCTCTCTGTAGTCAATGCACAGTCTTAGGGTACCATCCTTCTTCTTCACAAACAGGACTGGTGCACCCCAAGGAGAAACACTAGGTCTGATAAAACCTTTCTCCAACAACTCTTGCAATTGCTCCTTCAACTCTCTCAATTCTGCAGGAGCCATACGATAGGGTGGCATAGATATAGGAGTAGTACCTGGAACCACATCTATACAGAACTCAATCTCTCTGTGAGGTGGTAAACCTGGCAACTCCTCGGGAAAAACATCAGGAAACTCACAAGCAATCGGAACATCTGTGAGTGATAACTTCTCCACTGACGTATCCCTGACCAATGCCAAAAATCCCTGACATCCCTTCTTCAACAACTTCCTAGCTGTAATAGCAGAAATAAGATTCTGAGGTGCTGAACTCCTGTCACCAACAAACTTAAACTCTTATTCATCAGGAATTCTAAAAGTCACCTCCTTATTCCTGCAATCTACCATGGCATAGTGATGAGATAACCAATCCATTCCCAAAATAACATCGAACTCCATCACATCCAACAATATCAAATCAGCGGGTACTTCTCTATCTCCCACGAGAACTGGACAACCAGAAAGAACAATATCGGCGTCCAAAGAATCGCTCAGAGGAGTGGCAACAGACAAAGGAAAAGCCATCCTCGAAGCTTGCCAACAAGATTTAGAAGCAAAAACAGGAGAAACAAACGAATGCGTGGCACCCGGATCAAACAAAACCCAAGCATCCAGGTAACAAACAGAAACAATACCTGCCACGACTGCATTAAATGCCTGAGCATCCTACTGAGTAAGATGGAAAACTCTGGCCTGACCTCAACCTCCCTGCTGACTGGTAGAAGCCTGGCCAATACCTCTGGCACCTCCTCTAGTACCTCTACCATGACTCTGCTGTGGAACAAACTGAGTGGAACTCTGATGCTGGGCTGGTGGTAACTGAAATGGCACGGGTGCAGCACTAGCAATAGACCGCTGTGGGAATCGTGAAATCTGCTGCTGCTGATACCCGGAATAAGGACACGATCTGGCAAAATGTCCTATCTGCCCGCATCTGAAGCATGTCAGTGGTGTCAGATAACACGGTCCCTGATGGACTCTACAACAAGTCTGACAAACACTGGTCGCTGATCCAGAACTACGACCACTGCTGCTGCTCGAAGCACCTGACCCAAATCTAAATGATCTATGCTGACCTCCACGGCCATGTCTACTGCTCCAATGCACTCGCTGCTGCTGTCTCTGACTCTGCTGAGTCGAACCTTGCTGTTGACTACTCGATCCAACATGAAAACTCGAATACGGAGTAGCCTGCAATCCACTCGACTGAACTCCCAACTGGTAATAATCAGGCATCGCTCCCTGCCTAACTAATCTCAGCTCAATCTCCTTGGCTAACTCAATCACAGACTCCAGAGTAAGACCTGCTGTAAGCATACCAACAAAAGCTGAACCTAAACCAATAACGTAGGTAGTAACAGCGAAATACTGATCTCGCATCAGATCCTCGGCATATCTACCCAGACGAAGAAACTCTCGGGTATACTCCTCTACAAATCAATCTCCATGAGAAATACTGGTCAAACGAAGACGATAGCTCAAACGAAGAGGCTCTGGACAAAATCTCCTCATTAACCGCTCTCGAAACTGACCTAGTGCGCTCCACGAGATAGGTCCGACGGGCCTAGTCCACTAGCCCTCGGTCTCGGCGCAACTAAACAAGCAATAAATAATCGACATCAGAGTAAATCTAACAGAAATCCTAGAATTTGATTTAGAGTATTTAAATACGGAAACAGAATTAGGGTTCGACTGGACATCACGTTTTACGAGAATTCTATCAAAAATCCGGCATAACCTCCCCTGTAAAACGGACATCTCTCTACTCAAAAGAGTAGAGCCGACCCTGCAAAGAAACACACTTCGAAAAACTACACAAGGCACAATCAAAATCCCACGGTCGGACTCCAAACTACAGTCCACCGACCGGGGTCCACAAACACAGAATAATTTCAGAAATACCAAAAATATCCTTACAGCATAGAAATACATTTTATACGTATAAATTACATAATTAACCTTAAAACACTGTAAAAATCGATAAAAACTCATTTTATTAGAAAAACCGTATATTATATATATAATTAAAAATAATTCACGAAAAATAGTTTTAATTAGTTAAAAATACCAAATATTTTGTAGAAATCATTTTTATATCTTAAATAACTATTAAAACCAATTAAATTACATTTTTAGACAATTTAGGGTAAAATTACCAAAATACCCCTATATATATTAATATACTTAAATTACTTCAAAAATTCACCAAAAATTATATAATTATCCAAAATTAATTTTCTCAACATATTTATCAATAATATCAATAATTAAACTCAATTAACCAATTAAATTCAATTAAAAACACATTTAACCTAATTTCTCAAAATCACATAAACTTCAATAATTCAAAATAAATACTTAAAAATTCATAAAAATTCCAAATAAATTTCTATAATTCATTTCAACACCTAATTCAACCATAAACTCCAATTTCATAATTTAAATAATTAATTTCCGAAAATTAGAAAATAATATTAAAATATTCAAAAATACCCAAAAATCCAAACAATCTCCAAAAATTCTACAAAAATTCATACATGTAGATTGAGCTACTAGGAACAACATTTGTGAAGGGAGTTTTCATGAATCATCCAATTCAAAGCTCAAAAAAATCAAAAACCCTAATAGGCCGAAATTGAAAATTCGAAACCTAAGCAAATCTAGACCATTTTAGCTCAAACCAAAGCTAGAATCACACTCACCGGAGCTCAATGAGAAGAAAGATACCGACGGTGTCGAAAATGGTGGCCAGAGGAGGGAGAAACGGCGAAGGGTCGATTTTTGGCCAAAAGAGGAAAACTAGCTCGCCGGCGCCAAGGAAAGGAGCTGCTGGCGGCGGGGGACGGCTGGGAACGGCGGTGGCAAGCCGGGAGGCACACCGACGGTAGGTGGTCGGAGTTGCAGCGGGAGGGAAGGAAGAAGAAGAAGAAGAAAAAGAAAAAAGAAAAAGAAAGAAAGAAAAGAAAAAAGAAAAGAAAAAGAAAAAGAAAAAAAAAAAAAAAGAAAAAATAAAAATAAAAATAAAATAAAATAATTAAATATTAATAAAATAATAAAAAAAATTTAATAATTTAATAATAAATAAAATAATTAAATAACAATAAATAAATAAATAATAAAATATTAGGGTTATATATATTAAACCCTAATTAAATAAATATTCACACACAGGCTTTATTTAATAATTTAAAAATACGCATGAGTTCATGCAAGTCTGAAAATACATTTAAAATAATTAATAATGCATTGTTTACGTGAAAATTTCCCCGAAAATGCAAGTCCCGGGAAAATTTTACGTAAAACACTGAAAATAATACACAGTAATTAAAATAGATTTTAAATACATATTAACTCGTAAAAATATCATATAATATATAGAAATTATTAACACTGTATATCCCGGTACAGTGTAAAAATATTTTAAAAACACGGGATATTACATTCTAGTCCCACTAACTACCTTTCACCAACTTCATCCTAATAGACTAGAGTTCTACACTCCCTACCATATATAGGCAAATTCCATCAAAGGTAGATATTTATCCTAGCTACCTGCAATTCCATCATACAAGTTTTAAGCATGTCTTCTATTGTCTAGATTCTTCTCTCTGACTGGCCATCTGTTTAAGGATGAAAAGTTATACTAATTCTTAACTTAGTACCCAAGGTATATTGCAAACTCAGCCAAAATTTGGATGTAAATCTTGGACCCCTGTCTGATATAATAAAAAATGGTACTCCATGAAGTCTGACTACTTCTCTGAGGTAGATTTTAAAAAGTTTATCGAGTAAATCACTTTCATAAGTAAGAAGTGAGCTGATTTAGTGAGTCGATCAATAGTCACCCAAACTGCATCATGTCCCTATTAAGTTTTAGGCAATCCCACCATAAAATCTAGGTAATATGCTTCTAATTCCATTCAAGAATAGGAAGAGGTTGCAATGTTCTCATTGGATGTTGATATTCTGCTTAACCTGTTGGCAAACCAAATATCTAGCCATAAACTCTACAATGTCTTTCTTTATTCCTAACCATTCATAGTTATCTTTTAAGGTATGATACATTTTAGTGCTTCCTAGATGCATAGCATATGCTAAATTGTGTGCTTCCTCCATTATCTCCCTTTTCAAAACTTTAACATTAGCAACATATAATCTGTCCCCATAAAGCAAGGTACCATCTTTTGAAATTATAAAGTCCACCCTGTTACCTTGTTAAACTTGTTCCTTGGTTTTGACCATTTGTTCATCTTGATTTTGTGTCTCCCTAACTCTATCAATCAACACTGGTTAAATTTTTAAACTAGCAAGCAATGCTCCTTTCTTACATTAATATAATTTTACATTCAATGCCCTTAAGTCAAACAATAATGGAATTCTCATAGTGTGATTATAAGATAAGCTACTTAAAGACTTCCTACTAAGTGCATATGCTACAACATTAGCTTTCCCCTGGTGATATTTGATAGTGCATTCATAATCTTTTAAAAGCTCAACTCCTCTTCTTTGCCTCAAGTTTAACTCTTTCTAACTTAGTATATACTTCAAACTTTTATGATCTATAAAAACCTAACACTTCTCACCATACATGTAATGCCATCAAATCTTCAGGCAAAAATAATTCTTGGTAGCTCTAAGTTATGTGTAGGATAGTTTAACTCATATGGTCTCAATTATCGAGAAGCATAGGCTACCACCTTACTATGTTGCATCAGTACATAGCCTAAACCATTTCTAAATGCATCACTGTACATAATATATTTTAGCCCCATCATTGGTAGTATTAACACTGGTGCTAAAGTTGAACATGTCTTTAATTTATCAAAATTGTCTTGGCATTCTTCATTCCAGACAAACTTTACATTGTTAAAGGTAAAGCAATGATAGAAAAGTTCTACACAAATCTCCTATAATAGCCTGCCAACCCCAAAAAACTACGCACCTAGTGTACATTAGTAGGTGGTTTCTAACTAAGAATTTCTTCAATCTTCTTAGGATTAATATACACTCCCTCAGTTGAGTTGACATGCCCTAGAAATGCCACTTTCTCTAACTAGAATTGACACTGGCTAAACTTAGCATATCGTTATTTATCTCTCAATATTTATAATACAATCCTCAAATGCTCAGTATGTTCTTCCTTTGATCGTGAATATACCAAAATATCATTAATGAACACAATAACAAAGGTATCTAAATAAGGCTTGAATACCCTATTCATCAAATCCATGAATGCAGCTTGAGCATTAGTTAACCCAAATGGCATTACTAGGAATTCATAATGCCCATATCAAGTTCTAAATGTTGTTTTAGGCACATCTACTTCTTTAATTTTTAACTGGTGATACCTGGATCTCAAGTCAATCTTTAAAAATACTCTAGCTCTTTGTAACTGATCAAACAAGTCATTAACATGTGGAAGTGGATATTTGTTATGCAAAGTCACGTTATTCAACTGTCTATAATTAATACACAATCTCTTGGTACCATCATTCTTCTACACAAACAGAACTGGTGCACCCTAAGGTGATACACTAGGTCTATTGTAGCCTTTATCAAGTAATTCTTACAACTGCACCTTCAATTCTTTTAATTTTGTTTGAGCCATTTTGTATGTAGCTTATGAAATAGGAGTTATCACTAGCTATAAATTAATACTGAACTAAAATCTCTTTATCAGGTGGTAATCTCGAAAGATCTTTTGGAAATACATCTGTAAACTCATTTACTATAAGAAGACTATCAAGCTTTTGCCCCTCTTTTTTAGTGTCAATAACACATGCCAAGAATGCTTCACACCCTTTTCTCAACATTCTTCTAGTTGTGAGCATTGAAACCATACTATTATGCTTTGAACCCTTTTCACCTCTAAACATAATTTTACTACCTATAAGCATCTGGAAGTCTACTTTCTTCTTATAGCAATTAATTATTATTGATATTTGGTTAAAACATCCATGCTAATAATCATATCAAACATTTGTAATGGCAATGGCACCAAGTCTACTTCTAATTTTTGACCCTTAAACTCTAATGCACAACCTCGATAAATATATTTACAAACCACTGATTCACCCACTGGCATATCTATTTCCTCTTTTCTATTGGTATGCATGATGTGAAAGATGATGCAATGAATGAATGAGTTGCAACTGGGTTAATTAAAGCATAAGCATTTTCACCAAAGATAGTTAACCTACTAGAAATAACATCATGTTATGATGCTACCTCCGATTATATCATAGCAAAGACCCTAGGTTGCTCTAATGGTCTCTCTGTATGTACAAGCTAAATATATTATGTTGATGTAGATGCTTCACCCTCTCTATTAACACGAGCTCTTAAACCTATACTTATACCTCTACTAAAGCTAGAAGTCCTACCTTGTCTACCAGTACTGGTGCCAAACTACACAAGATTAGGAAAATCCCTCCTAATATGCCAAGATCCACAATACTCAAAGCACTGGATAGTCCTCTTCATACAATCTCCTCCCTCGTGAACATGGCCATAAGTAGTATAAGGTGTGGCCCTTCTGAATGAACTACCTACACTTGCCATAGATTGTCCCATATAGCTCTTACTAAACTATGAAGACTATTGTTTATTAGTACCTAACCAAGTCCAAGGCCCTCTACTACCTCTAAATCTTTTTATTCTAGCCTTTATTGAGATGTACCAGTTTCCTTACTTAATCCATTTTGCCTCCATGCCCAAATTGGAGCCTTTGACTTGCCTTCTTGCTCTATTTCCTCTCTCAGCTTCTCTTTCTCTATTGCTTTCCCACCCAGCCCTTAAAATTTTGACCTTCATATAATTCATTCTTTAACACAGTCTACAAGCCCTCTTTAAACTTATAATATTTCTGAGCTTGAGTTGGGAAAATATCTGAAGCATGCCTATATAACTCTAGAAATTTATCCACATATTCTTTCACCAACATTGCCTCTTGTTTCAATGTAATGAATTCATTTTTCCTTTTTAGTCTTGAATGCATCTGTTAAGCATTCCCTATAAAACTTAGTCTTAAATACATCCCAAGTTAGCTGACCTCCATGTAACAATCTAACCCGAGCAAACCAAGCATCTGCCATATCATGTACAAGGCCATACACATTATTAACTTTATGTGCTTCAATTAAGGCAAGATTATTAAATGCTTTCTCTGTAGCTCTCAGCCATTTTTCTACCTCTCGAGAGTTAACAAAACCATCAAAGTTGAATGCCCTATATTTCTTAGCATGTTTAATTATATGTCCAGCCCTTCTTCTTTGTTCTTAGGTTGACAAAGTAGCGGCAATAGTCTCTACAAGTACTCTAGGATCAAGTTGTAAAACAGGGGGTAAGGGTGGTGGAGGTTGTTCAACAATAGGGGTCCTAACTTTAGACTCTAGCTTTGGACTAGCACTACCCCTACACTGTGCCCTATCAATACCCCGTTGGCCAACTCTCTTTCATCTAGGTGGTCTACCATGGTTCCTTCTTAGTGGCATCCTATAAATATGACAAAATGTTTTCAAAATTCCATCAAACTACAATAAAAGCATAGTTTACGACCATTTAACAAAGCTCTGACACGAAAATTGTCACACCTCGTCTCACATAGCCCGAGATAGACATTTAAAACCAATCACTAAATAAATTGCTCAGTTTAATCAATTTTTGTTATAATATCATTATATTTGCAAGAGGATTCAAAATTAATCTCTTATAAAAGTTTAGTATTTTACATATATTACATTTAAAGAATAAGAACTTTTAAAGTATTATATAGTTTTAAATAGTAAAATATGCATTTATGAATAGTGAAATACTATTTATGAATAATAAAAAAACATACGAAATAATTGGATAATATAAAAGTTACAGTTTTAAATATAGCTTAGCCACCAATGTTTTACAACACTTATACAACAATCTTAAGAAATAAAGGAACAAGTCTACTCTAATGAGGATGTTGGCCAACCTTATTCTAAAACTTTTATCCACACTCATTCAACTCTGTTTGCCAACTATTAAGCCCTACTATCTAAAATCATTTATAAAATAGAGTAAAATGAGTACAGAAATTCTCAATGAATAGATGTTACAAGTAAAACATAGTTTAGTTACATTAAATTTAATAAATATCTCAAATTCAAATACTAAAACATTAATAATCAAATTATCATTCACTCAAAATATCCAATTCAATCTTACTTTCGAACATATTTAAAGCTTGTTCAATTGAAATATATGCCTTTCCAGATATCAATACAACATTTCATTTATATTAACCATTCATATAACAAGCATCACAACTTCGCCATAAAATACAAGCCATTACAAGCTCACTCTCTAGGCATATTTGAAGGCTAACCTTTTGACTAAATTAGCATGGAACAGCCCTTCTTCCTTCATTGTCATGTAATTAAGTGCCATGTTCTTTATTGTGAAATAACAATCAACACAATCTCAAATGTGCATATATCACCTCAGCACATTCATACGTCTCACATAGGAAGGTAATATACAAAACAAATATCATTTCATCCAAAATTAATCAAAGTTGTTATATCACATTTATAGCTCATCATAGTATTAAAAATAAAACCACTTCACATCAAAATTCAAAGGAATAAAAGCAATCTAATTATAACTCATTCAAATTATCAAGTAACTAAAATAAATTTCATTCAGCTTGAAAACAAAGTCATAATTTAGTAACGCCTTTAACTTGTGAATTTAAAACCTTTTTATTATTTCAAATCCTGAATAATGCAAGTAACAACAAACTGAATTAAATCAATTTCAATACGTCAAATTAGGTTCATAAAACAACATCAAAAAGCTCATTTTAATTACTAATATAAAAAAAATATTAGAAGACCTTGAACATCTACTCACCAAATAACCTATAAACACACAAAACTAGTTCACCAAATTCGTTTAACTTAGACTTGCACTTCTCTTGCCTTTTTAAACAACTGACATATACAATTTCATTTATAAATCATCAATATAATAGTCTTATATATTGACCTAACCATGCAGCCCCCAAACTATATGCAAATTAATTTAACTCTACAAATCAATCTTATTAACTCTACAAGGACTGTTTTCAGGCCTATATTAGACAAATTTGCTCTAACCTATAGAAAAGGAATTTTAATCTCAAATTTTAACCAGAGTTAGATCTTTATGTCTAGTACCTTCAATAAAAATTTCACTTTCATTAAATAACTACAAATAAAATTATAAAGGTTACATTACAAGCAGCTCAATTACTCAAATAGATTGAGCAATAAAAAGTACATGTCTATTAGACCACTATTCAGGCATAATTAGGTTTTGATCAAAACTATAAATTTTTAGAGAACTATTTTAAGTTTTTTCAAAATTAAACTAAACTTAATTTTGAGTTCCCTAGTTCAATATATATAAGAAATACTAAGACAAGTTATAACTTATGAACTCTATAAACCTAGTTCATATAATCATAAAGGTTACTTTCAGAAGATAATTTGAAAAATTACTGGGACTTACAGAAAAGGAAGTTTAAGCTAAAATTTTAATTAGTCTTAGATCTATATGTATACTAAGTTCTATAAAAATTTTACTTCATTTCGACAACTATAGAGGGAGATATGGATAACTAAACACAACCAAGTCAGTTTACTCTAACAAATTGAGCATAAAAAAGTTCAGCTTTGTTAGACCATTAGACATGCCAAATCAGATCTAACTCTAAACTATAAAGTTATATAGGACTATTTTAACTTTTCATATCATCAAATAATACTTAATTTGGAGCTTTCTATTTCAATATATGATTAAATTACAGAAACTAAAAAACCTAAATTTTGCAACTTAAGAACCCTAACTTAAATCAACCAAAACACTTTAAATTACTTACCAATTCAATCAATAAAGCCTTATAGAAGATTATTAATGGCCAAAAATGCTTTGAATTATCAAAATTCACTCAAAAAATCAACTCTACAAAAAGAATTGAATTAGCCATCTTTTCCCCTTTTTCTTTTCTAAGCTTTTCTTTCTTTCTTTATTTTTTTTATTATGGTTGTAGCCACGATTTGGAAGATTAGTATAACAATAATGTAAAATATTTCTTTTGACCCTTAATGAAGTGATTAAACTTCCCTTAAATCCTTAAGCTTTCATATGTGCATTCTAGGATAGCTATTGTTTCAATTAAGTCATTTCCTTTATAACTATATGTATATATACTAACTTAAATTCAATCAATATATAGTATGTAAATGCAATGCAAAATGAATGCAAATATACTTAGAGTTAGAGTAGTGTGTGTGTGTGTGTGTGTGTGTGTATATATATATATATATAATGGTCAACCTGGTTAATGTGGTATAGTGGGTTTCCATATAATGACTATTGTTTGATATGTAATTCATATACGTATGTATAATACGATTAACTTACCATAATGTTTTGGTACAGCATAATACAGTTAATGTGGATTTTCTATTTAACAATGTTTATGTAATTTGAATTTTTTACTCTACATATACATTATTTGATTTTATTTGAATTTTCAACTATAAAATTTTGATTTTATTTGAATTTTCAACTATAAAATTGTCAAAATGTTATTTTATTGAAATGCTATCAAGTTAAACTAGTTACTTTTTCAATTTTAATACAAATACAATTAAAATTTGCGCTTTTAAAAAGTTGTGGTAATGGTTGCTTTAAATTTTTTGGTGCAAGAATATCGTCAATGTCCCTTGATTTATACTATATACTAGCCATATTAAGAGTAGTGATAACTTTATATTGGAATTGACTTTCTCTTTTACAAAAGGGGACAGTTAATGGAAATTGAGATTAAAGAACATTTAATTGATTTCTTAAAAATATAAAGAAGAATAAAATTAAAAAAAATTCTCAAGGGATTTAGTACGGTTTAATATCAATTTAATACGATTTAGTACGGTGTAATATTTTTCAATGTAAAATTTTGGTTCAATTCATAACGGTAAAATTCAAATATAATATTGTTGTCATTATTATTTTTAATTATAAGATAGTATTCTATTATCTTTTAGTTTAATTTCACAAATATTTTATTTTTTCTGATTGATTAGATTTTTAATGTTTGCATTATTTTTCAATTATGATGAAATATTTGTGATAATTTTACTATTTATAGTATTTCAAAGAATTAATTTTTACATTAGTTAAGATTATTTATACTCATCAACGTGGTCCTCAATTCTTTAACAAAATTATTTATTCCTATTTTATTTATATGTTATTATTTAATATTTTATTTATAGTAATACATGTTGATAAAAAATTTGATAAAATTGTAGACAAAATTTAAAAAATAAAAATATTTTACTAAAATTCTTAAAGATTTTTTATATTTTTATTGTAATATATTAAAGGATATATATGTAATTATTTTACCATTAATTAATTGATGCCAAATATTTTTAGCACAATTTGTACCAAAAAGATATTCTTTTTTTTTTTAGAAAAAAATCATGTTTATGTAATTATTATCTTAAAAATATAAAAGATATGACTGCCTGATAGAAAGGTTCAAATCTAACTATTATCTTAAAATATTATTTGAACCTTTCTATCAGGTAGTAGATTAAAAAATTGAATGGTTGAGATTTGACAATAAATCCAACGATTATCCTTTGCATGATACAATATCATCATGGCAATGTAATGACCCTTTACTAATTACATCTACCTTTTACTATATTCATCTCCCTTTACTAATTACATCTATCTTTTACTATATTCGTTTCTGTTGTAAAAAAGATAAAAATTTCTATAAAATTTAAAATATAGCATGATTTACATCAATGTAGGTGCGTATGTAGCAACACTAGAATAACATTCACTTTCAAGAAAATAAATTAGACAAAGTTAAATAATTATTTCAATTAGAGGGTCCAAATTCTTCAGCAGTTGAAGAACAATGACTAGTACTAACAAATCTAAAGTTCAGTATCCATTTTCATCATGTCATAGAATACTACAATTATACACATTGTGAAAGCAAAAACAAACTAAAACAGTCCAAGCTTAGCCTTCTTAGATCTTGTAGTGACTGATATTTTAAACAATATAAATATATTTTGGGATATGCAATGTTAATAAAATTTTAAATTTTATTTTATATATTATAATTAATTGTGCATATTTTTCAAATTATCTTATTTTAAAAAAAGTTTTACTTACGTAAAGTAAATTATTTGGGAGCTATTATATTAAAAAATATTAAAGATATTAATATACTATTGTCACAATTATTATTTTCATTATTATTAGCATTCTTATTAATTGATATTATTTTATTTTATCAATGTGTGATATATATATATAAAGCAAAAGTTATTCTTCAGCAAGAACAATGACTAGCACTAACAAATCTAAAGTTCAGTATCCATTTTCATCATGTCACAGAATACTACAATTATACACATTGTGAAAGCAAAAACAAACTAAAACAGTCCAAGCTTATCCTTCCTAGATCTTGTAGTGACTAATATTTTAAATAATATAAATATATTTTGGGATATGCAATGTTAATAAAATTTTAAATTTTATTTTATATATTATAATTAATTGTGCATATTTTTCAAATTATCTTATTTTAAAAAAAATTTTATTTACGTAAAGTAAATTATTTGGGAGCTATTATATTAAAAAATATTAAAGATATTAATATATTATTGTCATAATTATTATTTTCATTATTATTAGCATTCTTATTAATTGATATTATTTTATTTTATCAATGAGTGATATGTATGTGTGTGTATATATATATAAAGCAAAAGTTGATAAAAAAATGTGGTCAACCTATCCTTTCTTCTTCTCCCACCATTTTTCTTTTCTTCTTCATTATTCTTCCTTCCCTCACCGCACGAACCAGCAGTACCCTCACCATCACTGTGCCACTGGATACATATATACTACTTATCAAGTACACATTCACATGTACATATATATATACATATCACACATAACACATGCATTGATAAATACATGTATATATAATAATAAGTACACATGCATTAATATATATCAATGCATGTGTACTTATATATATATATATATATATTAAAAAATGTGGTCAACCTATCCTTTCTTCTTCTCCCACCATTTTTCTTTTCTTCTTCACTATTCTTCCTTCCCTCACCGCATGAACCAACAGTACCCTCGCCATCACTGTGCCATCGGAGCCGCCACAGCCACCACCAGTGACCACCACCACCTCCAGATGTCATCCACTGCCAGTTGAGTCATCAGGAGCTACCAAAACGAGGAGAAACTAAAGCTAACCAAGAAAAGCTTCCATGGATGCCAATAGCTTTTTTGGCCACTTCAGCTTGTGGTTCTAATGTTGATTGACTCCTCTTAGACCGTTGAATTCATTTATGAGCTTCGTTGGAGCTCAATCTTCCATGATTTTGAGTTATAGCAAGTTTTTAATTTATGTGTATTAGGGTTTTATATTTTTATTTTATTTTTGGCTTTGATCCATGGATTTTTTTTAGTAAAGTTGTTGTATATAGCTTAAGCTTCTCAAAAATAATTTTTTTTTGTATTTTTAGAATTAATTTGATTTATGGGTATTTTTGAATATTTTAATAATATAAATTGTATTTTTGTTAATTATATTAATTAATTATTTTGGATGAAAATTTGAGTTATTTAGTGTTAGAAATTTAAGTTAGTAATTTTAGTATTAATAAAATAATTTTTAGTGATTTTATATAATTTTTGAGAAATTATTATTATTATGTGAATATTGGAATTGTGGGTTATCATGCAAGTATTGAAATGGCTCCGTATAAAGCGTTGTATAGTAGGAAGTGCATATCACCTTCGTGTTGGGAAATTGGTGAGAGACAACTGATAGGTCCAAAGATGATACAGATTACTTTTGAGAATGTCCCTATCATTCAGCAGAGGTTAAGGACAGCTTTCAACAGGCAGAAGAGTTGTGCTGATCTTAGAAGGAAAGATGTTTCCTTTCTAGTTGGAGATATGGTGTTTCTAAAGGTATCTCTAACAAAAGGAGTTATGAGGTTTAAAAAGAAGGGTAAGTTAACTCTTATATACATTTGACCTTTTGAGATACGGTCATGAGTTGGAGAAGTGGTTTATAGACTGGCGTTACCACTAGAATGATCTCGAATCCACCTAGTGTTCCATGTGTCTATGTTGAGAAAATATATTGCTGATCCTTCTTGTAATACCCTATCTAATTACTTAAATAATAAGGGGTAATCTTATCAAATCATATTATTAATAATTATTTTCCTTCATCGTATTATATTATATGTATGTTAATATTATTTAGAGTATTAATATGTGTGAGTATTATTATTTACTTATTATCTAGGATTACATTGTATAGTATTATCATTATTTTTATTATCATTTTATACTATAACATATATATTATTATTATTGCTATTTAAAATGATATTAAATTTTATGGCTATGCATGTGTGCCTATAGATAAATATATATATGTATGCATATTGGTAGGTTGTATAATATATATGTATGTATGTATATGTCTATATATATGTATATATATATATACCCATCAAAGCACCAAAAACCCAAAAATGACCACCCTTCTCCTCCTCCGTCACCCTCATCACACTTCCCCTCCCTGTGCAGCTCTTTCCCACCGCCAGGACCCCATTGCCACCGTGAGTTGAAGCTGCCAAGTTGCAGCTGCTGATTTCTTCTTCCTCAAGTGGCAGTGTTCCTCCCCTTCTCGCCTGGCAGACAGCATTTCATCTCCCCCGCGCGACAGCCCTGCCTCAGTCCACCTGCCAAGCTTTGTTCCTTGGTCTGTCGCTGCTTTCTGCTCCGCCTGAGCAGCTTCACCTTCCCCATTTTCTGGTGGCAGCAGGTCTTCCCCTCCCTCTGCTCTGTCCAGCTGCTAGGTGGTGAGTAGTGCTCACCAAAATCCTTCTATTTCCTCCTTTGATCTTGGTAAATCTAGGTTAATTAGAGTTGTTTAGCATGCATTTGAAGTTGCTTTTAAATTTCTTGAATTTTTGGTAATTAAATTGAATTTCCATAATTTATTTAATATTTATTTGGTTTATTTAGATATTTATTTAGGTATAATTAGCAATTAGGGTGATGGTTGTTAATTGTTTTGAGTAAAATGAATTTTTATTGAATTATTGGTATTTATTTTGATTTTTGGTAAATTTTGAAAAATTTTGATATTATTTTAGGAATTTTTATACTTTATGTCAAAATTAAATAATTAGGCTAATTTTGAAGATTTTGGTTGAATAGGGTATGAAATTTGATAAATGAGGTTATTAGTGAATAATATGAATTTTAGAACTCAAATCATAATTTTTGAGATTTTTATACTATTTTTATAAATATATTTGAGTTTATGCCAAAAATTGATTTTTAGTTAAATAATACTTTTGGGAAAAATATTTTTGGTTGATTAAATATTTTTTATAATATTGGGAGGAATTATCTTGAGAAAAAAATTAGTTTTAGATGATTGGATAAATTTAAGGAAATTTTTGTATATATATATATATATATATATATATAGCACATTATGTAATTTATATATATACTAGGGGTAAAAATGTAATTTTACATTAAATATGATAAATATATATATTTTTTATTAGTTATATTAATATTTAACGGGTTGAGACAATTTTTATAAGTTAATTGATGTAATCACCTAAGTAGAGTAAATTTTGGATATTGAATTTTAAATAATGTATATATATATATATACATACATATATACATATATATATTTAATATATTGCAAAGGTTTTAATGTGGATAATAATTATAATTGTTGGTGATGAAATACAAATTTAATTGTTTAACTTTGGATAATTAAGATTTTATATATGCTATTTATTTTAGTATGTGTATAATTGGAGAAATAAATATTATAAAATTTTGATATTTGTTTGAGTTGTGATCTCGGTCGGGGCAAATTGTAGTTTGGGAGCCCGACTCGAGTTTGAATGGTTGTGTATATTGGAAGTGCATTTTCTATGCAGGTCTGGCTCTACCTTTGGTAGAGAGATGTCCGTTTTACAGAGGAGACTCTGCCAAAATTTCGGTAGGTTTTCTCGTAAAATGTGATATCCGTAAAATTCCTACCGTTAGTTAGGTTAAATCCTATTTGTCGAGTCTCGTCCAGTTTTCATCGAGTCAGTCTGGAATTTTATTATTTTGTTGATTCCTGATTTCGATTCCTTAGTCATGTTTTAAAAAGTCGATTCATTATTTTTTTCTTTTAGAGCATATCGGAGCAGAAGCTGTGAGACCGAGGCAGACGCGTGGTCGTCAACCTTCGCATTCATCCTGTAAGTCGATAAAATGATCTGTGCGTGAGTTTGTTTAAAGAATGCATGCACTTGTATTTCTATTATATTGATTATATATGATTTATTTAATTTAATGCTATCATTTACGATTTAAATGCAAATTATTTATTTAAAATCGATTTGAGAAATTTTGGTAGAACGAGCTACCTGGTGGGCCTCACCAGGACTATGTGCACATGGTAGAGATTGAGAGATGGATCCGATAATTGTATGATTGATGGATGTTAAACTGGGACGGGTGCCTCGGTGGAAGCCTTTGCTCTCGGGGACCGCCAGTGATTGTAAGGATGAAAATGGACTGGGACGGGTGCCTCGATTGATGCCTTTGCTCTCGGGGACCGCCAGTGCCATATATTTGGATTAAGTGAATGACTACGGCTTGGTGCCTCGGTTGATGCCCTTGCTCTCGGGGACCGGTAGTCTAGTTGGAATAAGTGGGCCCAGTTGGCCATTTAGACTTGGGTTTAGGGTTCTACCAAGATTTTCCAAAAGCTATACTTATATATTATAATTATTTTCACTATAAATATATATAGTTTTCAAAAAGGTTTTCAAACCGTACAGCTCTTTTATTGACTTACTCAGTGAGGTCTGATTCCCCTCAATTTATTTTTTTCAGGAGCTTGGGAGTTCGACCTCAGACTACCTCTACGCCGGATTTCTTCTTCACCGGCTATTTTATGTAGGTCATTATAAGCTGTACTGTGTGCTAATCTAGGTTGCTGCAGTAGTATATGTATTAAAGATTTGTATGGTTTAAACATAATAATGTAATTTATTTGTGTAAACCACGCTTGCGTATGAGATTCAATTTGATTTATAATATGAGATGTTGAAATACATTATTATTTAAGCAGTTGAATTTGTGTATTCTGAGAAAAATCAGTTTGATAATGTGTTTTGTTTTAAAGTAAAGTTTAATATGTGAATGGTTTTATTTTCTTTTTCCTTTAGGCTTACTACGGGTTTCGGGGGCCTTATGCTTACCCATTCCCTAGTGCCGGTCACGTGCCCTCGGGTTCGGGTCATGACACTTCTCATGTACTTCAGCCTCAAGCAGTGGAGCTTAACGAAGATCTATCTTACAAGGAGTATCCTATGGTGATTCTGGATCGCCGGGTTTGTCAGCTTCGCTCTAGGGGACTTTCGATGGTAAAGGTATTATGGAGAAACCACACAGTAGAAGACTGTACGTGGGAGATAGAATCCAAGATGCAAGCCGCTTATGCCTATCTTTTTCATCAATAAACCTTATTTTTCCTTACTTTCCTTTGAATTTGGGGATGAATTGTTATAAGGAGGGAAGATTGTAATGACCGATATTTTAAATAATATAAATATATTTTGAGATATGCAGTGTTAATAAAATTTTAAATTTTATTTTATATATTATAATTAATTTTGTATATTTTTCAAATTATCTTATTTTAAAAAAATTTTTATTTACGTAAAGTAAATTATTTGGGAGCTATTATATTCAAAAATATCAAAGTTATTAATATACAATTGTCATTATTATTATTATTATTATTATTATTATTATTATTATTATTATTATTATTATTATTATTATTATTATCAATGCATGTGTTGTGTGTACATATATATATATATATATATATATATATATATATATAAAATAAAAGTTGGTCAAAAAACATGGTCAACCTATCCTTTCTTCTTCTCCCACCATTTTTCTTTTCTTCTACACTATTCTTCCTTCCCTCACTGCACGAACCATCAGCACCCTCACCATTACTGCACCACTAGAGCCGCCACAGCCACCACCAGTGACCACCACTACCTCCAACTGTCATTCACCGCCAGCTAAGCCATCAGGAGCTACCGGAACGAGGAGAAATCGAAGCTAACTGAGACAAGCTTCCATGGACGCCAGTAGCTTTTCCAGCCACCTTAGCTCATGGTTTCAGTGTTGATCAACTCCTCTTGGACCAATGAGTTCATTTTTGAGCTCCGTTTGAGCTCAATTTTCCTTGATTTTGAGTTCTAGCAAGTTTTTAGTTTATGTGTATTAAGGTTTTATATTTTTATTTTATTTTTGGCTTTGATGCATGGATTTTTTTTCTTTAGTAAAGTTGTTGTATATAGCTCAAGCTTCTCAAAAATAATTTTTGTGTGTTTTTTGAATTAATTTGATTTATGGGTATTTTTGAATATTTTAATAATATAAATTGCATTTTTTTTAATTATATTAATTAATTATTTTGGATGAAAAATTGAGTTAGCTAGTGTTAGAAATTTAAGTTAGTAATTTTAATATTAATAAAATAATTTTTAGTGATATTATATAATTTTTGAGGAATTATTATTATTATGTGAATATTGGAAATGTGGGTTAATTGTGTATTTAAAATACAGTTAAATATTATGTTTTAAGTGATTTTAGAATTTTATACGTTATTAAATTAATTTTTATAAATTATTTACTATTTTGTGATTGAATGGGTTTTTAACTACTTTTACAGTATATTTAAACTAACTGAATATTTAAATGTGAATTTGACTATTTATGTTGAATATTTGAAAAATTGGATTTTTATAAGATTATATATTTTATTAACTATTGTGAAAAATATTTATATTTAGTGTTTTGATGTTTAAATAAATTACATTGTGATTTATTATTGATTTTATGGATTTTTAGTGATTTTAATATATTATTATTTGATATTTATTTTTATCACGTATTGTGAACCTCGGTTGGGAATTGTATAGTTCGGGGTCCTAAGCTGAGGTGTTGAGCTATTGTGAAGTTTAGAAGTGTGTTTTTCTTATAAGATTGACTCTACTTCTGCCAAATTTTTGGTAGATTTCTTATAAAACGTGACATCAGGTCAATCTTAATTTTTGAATTCTGAGTTCGAATCGAGTCTTCCTTAGAAATTCTAGAAGTTAGGGTTTCTATTTTTTGATAGTCATTTTATTTTTTTTGTCTTTTAATCGCCCCTTCAGTCGTGTCTACCAGTCAAGGTCAAACATGATGTAGCAGAGGAGCGCATCCATCTTGTAAGTTAATATTCAATTTGCATATCTAGTTTTCAAATTAAATACATAAATTTATGATGAATTTAATTTATGAGAATTCAATTCATTATTCTTTATATGATATTGCACATTTAATTTAATTTTTATTTATTGTGATTTTCCTTATTTTATTTATCTTCATTTATTTTAAATAAACTATGATAGAACGGGCTACCTGATGGATTTCATCAGGACTGTGTGTGCACTAGTAAAATATTTGGTTGTATTAATTATATTACTAAGGTTGAAGGTTTAGTGATGCTTTGCTCTTAGACACCGCCAGTAATATGATATTTGGTTGGATTGATTTATATTGGGGTCAAAGGTCTAGTAATGTTTTACTCTCGAACAACGCCAGTAAAGTTGGATTATATTTATTAAATCACTGGGGCCAATGGTTTGGTGATGTTTGCTCTCGGACACTGCCAGTGATATTGGATTAAGTAATGTGACTGCAATTATGCATCCTATTGATGCTTTGCTCTCGAGATCCGGCTGTCTTGGATATAAGTGAGTCATTTAACTATTATAATTGAGGACTAGGGTTCAACCAAGTTTTTTTATACTATAATTTTTTAAAAGAATTTAAAAATTTATTTCTCCTTTTGAAAAATGGATTTCTTATATATATATCAAAAGATTTGAATAAAGTATAAATATATTATATTTTCATAAAAACTTATATATAAAAAGGAGAGTGTTAAACCGCATTCATTTCTTTTATTAGCTTACTCAGTGAGGTTTTACTCCCCTCAACTTATTTTTTTCAAGAGTTCGGGAGTCTTTTATTAGACCTACTTCCTACGTTGAGTAGCTTCCTCACTAGCCATTTTATGTAGGTCTACATAGTTTGTGTTTGTAATAGTATATGTGTACTGCAGTAGAGAAATTGTATAATTGAATACTTTAATTTGGATATTAGGTATTTGAGATTTATGCACTGAGATATTATTTTGTATAACTGACTATCACTATATTATGCATGATGATGGTATGGTTTATTTAAATTGAGAAAAATCAGTTTGATAATGTGCATCATTATTTAATTATTGCATTGTAAAGTTTTAAAGGTGAAATGTTTCGTGTTTTTCTTTTAAGGCTTACTATGAGTTTTGGTAGCTTTACGTTTTCACAATCCCTAATACCGATCACGTGCCCCTAGGTTTGGGTCATGACAAATCTATCTTCTTTCTCTTTGTTCAATAAAATGAATGTGAAGGAAAAGACATAACCACACTTTGTATTTGCAACATGACATTTGCTCAAAGCAGCAAAAATTATGGAGAGGGTGCACCAAAACATGCATCTCTTCAGATGAGGAAGATTTTTTTAAAACAACCACGCATGAGGAAATTGTTGACACAAAATTTGACATTAATAATATTCGGAAGCATAATATATTTTTTTCATAAGTAAGAAGAGTACTTCTAATTTCACATTTAAAAAATTTTTAACATGTGATTTTTTTAACAAATTAAAATATATACTTTCTACCGTTTATAATTTTAGATATTTCATATTAATACCGTTAGATTTGTTTATGTGATATTCTCCATATACTATGGTGTTCATATGGTAATAATAGAGTACTAATTCTTTCGTATAAGATGAGGTTGATACGATAATAATGTGGTACTGACATGATACATCTCTTATATATGATACCATTTAACTATCCATAAAAATACATAACTTGTAAAAAAATCATTGTTAAAATTATAAAATTTTTTCTTTTTAAATTCACATGTTTTTTATTTTATATAATTTAAGTCTCAAAAATTTAAAATTGAAATGTTACTATAAAATATATAATTATTCACTTGCTTTTTGAAACATCTAAAATTAAATTTTAATAAAATCTCAACCTATGATGTTTCTACAAACTGAAAGAGGATTCAAATCCTTCATTTATTTTTTTCAATCTTCTAATCCTTCTTATGTCAAAATTTCACACTCGCATTTTCCAAACTCACATGTCCAAACACTTATAGAACATGGATCATTTAACCACACATTAAGACATTTAGTAATCCTAAGTGTTAATTAATTAGCTAGGAAAATGCCATAGACAAAAGTAAGTAAAGAACTTGCGGAGTAAACTATGGAGAAACCAAACATCATTTTTATAGTTATTATGTGCCATGAGTAAAGAACTAAAACTTGCATTGAGGCAAATGTTTGTTTTTGTCTTGTAATAAAAACTCATTTTTCTAGAACACCGCTTGGGTTCTAATTAATCCAATTTGATCTGTATAGGATCATAAGGGTGATAAATGTCTCATAACAACTAATTTAACGTGAATGCATATATTAGAATTTGGACTCAAACTCGAAATCTAATTTAAATGAGTTCAACTTTTTGCCAATTGATTCTAATGGTTCTTAGTATAAGAACAAATGTTTAATTTTTTTAAGTAAAAAATTAGAGTCCAGAATTCGAGCATCTCAACTAGGTTAACACCCTCTTAGCATTTGCATCATGATTCTTTCATCCAAAATAAAATAATTATTAAATAAAAAAAGTAATACATCAAGAATCTAACTATGAAAAGCAGAGACAATTAAACAACAATAAAAACATGCTCGTAATAAGCTAAAATAAACTAGCAATCGATAAGCATACTACCCACTAAAGTCACTACAAATTAGTGAATTGCAAAAGGATGGAGATGAATCCCACCATAATGGAGAAGTAGTCGAGACACCATGTTTTGCAAGCCGATCAGTCATTGCATTACCCTCTTGATAAATATGAGATACCTAGAAGTTCATTTGAGAAATATAAGAAAGACACTACAGCCATTTATGATTGAGCGCCATGGAACATTTTTAAACTTATTTGTGAGAAGCTAAAACACAAAAAGCATATCACATTCAAGCCATAATGTATATCAGCCCTCTTGCCATGTAATTTGAATAGCATAAATAGTAGTATTAAGCTCAGCGACATAAGCAAAATAGCAGTCTAAGCTAAAAGAGAAAGTTCCTCTTGGAAAACCTGCAACAGTTATAAATATACCATTAGCACCAATAGCTCTTGGAGAGCCCAAAGAAGATCTGTTTGTGTTTACCTTAAGCCAAGCATAAGGTGGGGGCTGCCATGAAACTTAAATGATCTTAGGATCAGTACTTGTGATTCCTCTAACATTCAATAAGGAGAGAATATGAAAATCCTCCATAGAGTTATTCATTTTACCAATACAAAAGAAATCAACCTCACTTATAGAACTTCAAAGAAGGCAAAGAGCATAATGAATATTATGAGCTATATCGTCAAAAATTACTGCATTTCTAAATTTCCATATCATCCAAATCCTTTGAACAATAGCTAAGCACCACAGCTTTGCTACTTATGAACTAAAAGATTGTTGCATTGTCGAAGAAATATGATCTAGTAAAGTTATAAAAACCATAATGGTTTTACCAAAGATCCTCAAAACAGCCCACCATATAACAATAGCAAAAGGATATCGAGTGAACAGATAATTTTTATCTTCCAAATGCTCTAAACATAAAGAACAACGAGAAGGGAAGGACAACCCTTTTTTTATGAGGTTGTCATCCATAGGGAGAAAGCCCATAATTCCTCTCCAATAAATAAAAGATCTTAATGAAGGAAGAAACTCTTTCCAAATAAAAGAGTGCCAAGGAGAAAGCTAGCGAGAAAAACATAAATCATCATACATTTTTTTATAAAATGATTACCATCTTTGATTGATGTCCAAATGCACACATCTTCATCATCTTTTATGGGAGAGATAGCCTCAATATTATTAGTAAACTAAGCATTAGTCGGTTAAGGAAAAATCTACCCATTATTAATCCAAATTGAGAGGCCGAATCACATAAAATCTTTTGCTCCTAAGCTAGGATTTAGAGCTAATTAGATACTATTGGCACTACCCATTCATTTGTCTAGAAATTTAACTGACTATACCGACAAATCAACCTCATAATTTTTGAATAAAAGGTATAAATGTGCTTAATAGAAAGCCAAACAAATGAGTGAGAAAATTTTTCCTGAGGAAGTCTTGAAAAATAATGGAATCAGTGTCGAAGAACTATCATAGAAAAACCATGATAAGAACTAATCATCTTCCAAACAATCTTCCTAAGCATGGCTTTATTAAGGGTCTACAATTGCTTAACACTGAGCCCACCCTCTTTAAATGGAAGATGATAAATCTTTCAAGAGAATGTAATAAGCTTTCTTTCACCTACTAAACCGGACCAAGAAAATTGCACAAACAATGCTCAATGGAAGAAAAAAGAGAATGCGGCCTCTTATAGATTGCAAAAAAGTGAAGAAGAGAACTAGTGATAATTGACTGAACTAGAGTTAATCTTTGAGTAAAAGATAATATATTTCCTTTCTATTTAGAAAACTTATTACCAATTTTGTTTGCAATAGGCTGCAACCATTGATTTCTTAGAGCACTTACAAATAAAGAACTCATAAATAAACAAAAGTTAAAGACCCTTTACACATAGCCATAACCTAATGAAGCATTTCAACTCTTTTATTTGAAATGGTGGCTCCATAAAATATTTCTGACGTAGACCAATTGACCATCTGTCTAGAAAGTCATTCATAAAATTGAAAATTTTAATTTATTGCCCTTATATTTTGAAGAGTTACTTTCCAAACAAAAGTACATCATTAGCATATAGAAAATGGGTAGGAAAATAGGTACTTCTCATTTGATGCATAGGAATAATTTCACCCCGTATAACTTTAAAAGAGATTAAATGGCTTTAGAAATCTTCAACAAGATAAAAAAAGGAGAGGAGATAGAAGATCTCCTTGTTTAACACCGAGGGAACATGAGAAATATCATTAAGACTTACCATTGATCATGATGGAAATTCTAGATGATGAAAAAATTGTCAAAATCCATTCCTTCAAGGGTAGAGAAAATCCAAAAGCTTCTAAAACATGAAGAAAAAAATTCCAATCAACAATGTTAAAAGCTTTGCATATGTACACTTTCATGGCCATGTTACCTCCAAAACAAGTTTTATTCAGAACATTAATCCCATCTAAAGCACATGCATTGCAATCTGAAATATGGCAATGTTTTAGGAAACCATTTTGATTAAAAGAAATAATTCTTATTGCAACTTTTGTAAAATGATTTGCTAAAATTTCAACTATAAATTTAAAGGAAAAATGGCTAAGAACAATGGGATAATATTGTTTTATAGCAATAGCATCCTTTACCTTAAGAATTAAAACCATAGTGCTAGAATTAAATCCCATTATTATCACCCTTGTATTGAAAAAACTATTGACTGTAGCACAAACATCTTTTTAAATCACATTCCAAAAAGTTTTATAGAATATACATGTAAAAGCATCAGGTCCCGATGCACTATAGGCATTTATTTTGAAGACAGTATTTTTAATTTCTTTGATAAAAAGGCAACGTACAAGAGATAGATTCTCCTATTCAATAACCATAAATGGAACCACTGTCTTAATTAATTAAATATCCGAAGACATAAAAGTAGTAGACTTAAAAGAGTTTGAAAATATTCAATAATATGGCATTCAGTCACACACTTCTTCAATAATTGAGCCGTCAATGTTAAGATGTTGAAAACCTTTGTTGGGCTTTCTCCTAGCAAAATGCTAATGGAAAAAAGTAGAATTACGGTCCTTAACTGCCAACCATTTAATTTTATTTCTTTCTTGGTAGAAAATTTCTTGCTACTTAAGACATTGATCAAGATCCTTATAAGCAACCAATTCACACTTATGAAGATCATTAGAAAATCCTTGAATCCCAATCTCTACTTGAATATCATGCAACTTAGAAATTGCATGATTGATATTAGCTTCCAAATGACCAAAAACTTCTCGATTCAAAATTTTAAGATCTCTCCTGAGATGTTTAAGTTTAGCACCAAAAATCTAAATTAGGTGAAGATTGTCAATTGGAGTTGACCAAGAGTTGGAGATTAAATCATGAAGACCCGAATAAGTGATCTATATGGCCTAGAATCAAGATTGAGAAATTTCTCCCACTCCAAGAGAATAACTAAGAAGCAAAGGAGAGTGATATGAATGATGCCGAGGCAAAATAGTATAAGAAATCTCTTTCCAATTATAAAAAAATTAGAGATTTCCCAATGCTCTATCTAAGTGGCGTACAACCTTATGAACACCCGATCTTACATTACACCAAGTATAAAAAGCTCCATGAGAAGGAATCTCAAATAAGAGAGAATCATTAATGAATGACTGAAATTCCTTATAAGAACCTGAAGTTGGAGGGTGCCTAGTTTTCTCATGAGCTCCTAAAATAGCATTAAAATGTCCTATTGCAATCCAACTAGAAGAATGATAAATAGATAGAGCATGAAGATCATTCCACAAATCAATTCTGTGATTATGCCATACACTTCCACAGATAAAAGAAATTCTCTGCAAAAAAAGTTGCACACATAACATCCATAGTAATTTGTTGAGTATGTATGTAATAACCCGATGTTTTTTTAAATATTTTTATACTATATCAGGATATGCAGTATTAATAATTTTAATATATATATTTTTGACTATTTAATTATTTTGTTAATAATTAATGTTATTTTAAATTATTTAAAGTTTTCTACGTTAAAAATTTTCCCGAGACTTATTATTTTGGAAAATTATATTTAACTAATATGTTATTAATTAATGTTATTTTATTTTATTAAATTGTATGGTTTCATACATAATTAATATTTTGCATATTAACATATATACATTTACATGCATGTATATTATTATAATATTAGGGTTTGATATTTAAAATTCTGTATATAGTATATATTTATTATTATTATGTGTTTTATATATATATATATATATATATATATATAAACTCATATTTACAAAAACTGCCCCTCCCCCTCTCTCCCTCACTCCCAACACCTCACCCCCACCTTCACTGCCTGTTACATCTGGCCACCTACCGTCAATGTGCCTCCTGGCGTGCCACCACCATTTCCAGCCTTTCCGCCTGTAATATCTTGAGTTTTTAAATAATTTTAAACTGCATTGGGATATGCAGTGTTAATAATTTTTATATATATTTATGATTATTTTCATGAGTTTGTTATTTATTAAGTCATTTTAACTATTTTTAATTATTTTAAGTACTTTACATAAAATTTTTCCTATTCGGGGAAATTAACAAGTAAATAATTTAATATTAAACATTCTAAATAGTTTTGTGAATTTGCATAAGTTCATGCATGAGTATATTTTTCATATATATATAAACCTTTGCAAAATTACAATCCATGCCATCACCCCTAACCTTCTTCCCCAACGCCTTTCTCCTTACCATCCCACTGCAAATCTTGTTCCCCTCCATTTAGTGTGCTTGCCGGACGTCCACCCTCTTCTCTAGCAGCTCCGTCGTCCCTGTCACCTTCCCCGGTGCCGGTATCGACCTCTGTTGCCCATTTTTGCCCGAAATACGTTTTCTTACCGTTCTCCTCCGTCCGGCCTCCAAATCAGATGTTTTTGGTGGCGTTGATCTCATGGAGCTTTGAGGAAGTTGATTCTGGACTCCTTCCAGCATAAAAAAGCACGGTGAAGAGGTTTCAAACTCATTTTAGCTTCGGCCATTTTAGGGTTTTTGATTTTTTTCAATAATTCTTGGTTTATTAAAGAAAAATTCCTTCACAAACTTTGATCCTTGTAGCTTAATCTACATATGGTAATTTTTTAGAATTTTTGGAATTTATTTTGATTTTTGGAAATTTTTTATTATTTTATTATTATTTTCTAATTTTCAAAAATTAATTAATTGAATTATGAAATTATGTTTTATGGTAATTATAGGTGTTGAAATGCATTTTAGAAATTTATTGGTAATTTTTGTGAATTTTTATATATTTATTTTGAATTTATTAAGTTTATGTAATTTTCAAAAATA
>CANTUR010001835.1:0-100697 GCA_947683625.1 Mallotus nudiflorus
AATATGCCAACAAAAGTAATAGACCAAAGTGGATATTTTTTACTTTATATATTCCCTCCTTTTTGCATGTCTCATTTCATTCTCTCTTCTTCTTCATTTTCTTTCATTTTCATTTCCTTTCTTTGCATTGATTTTCATTTCTTGATTTCTTGATGTCTGATTTGTAGTCCGTTAGATCCTATGGCCTCTTTGCAACATATACAACATGGGAGAGCAGAGATTTCAAAAAATCAGAGGATTCTATCTCCTTGTTTTCCTCAGAATGATCTTGGACTTCGAGAGGGTTTAACTATTTTTCCTTTGACTGATTTACATACCCATAGGTGTAGAGATGTGGGTAATGAGGTAACATTTTACTGCATCTATTTATTTTTGCAAAAATATTACTTGCACAATTAGTAATCAGAGTCAGTATCAAAGTAGAAATTAACATGCATGTTAATTAGATTAAATGAGAAATTAACTGAAAATGCATGATAAAATTAAAATCCAAAAATGTGAAATTCAGCCTATGGGTAGCCTGTATGACTGATTGGATGTCTAGAATTCCAGTTGAAATTCCAGATTTTCAATAAGCTTGGACAATGTCGATCGGTAATCTACATTGCCGATTAGTATTTTCGATTTTCAATTTTTTTGAAAGAAAAGGATTAATTGATCAATTAATTAATCAACTATTCAATTCTTTCAATTCAAATTTCTGATTAATTAATTAATTATTATTTTGAAATTTAACTAGCGTCCGATAAAATTCACTGGCTATTTCCACATAGCCCGAGAATTGTTTCAAGAGCTGCCAAATAACGTAACATAACTGATATGGGCTTCCGGGTTCAGAAATTTCATTGTTGTGCTTCCTTCAGCTCAAGGTAAGTCTGATTATTATTCTTTATTTACTCTGATTGAGTAGTGGATGGATACCACTTATACTTTCCACACCTGTATAGGTGAGCTGACTATCTCTCCTATGAGTTTTTTTCGTAATTGAAGCGAGTTAGAATTGTATGCCCTAGTCTCTAAGGACTTAGATAGAGCAAGTAGGGTGTCGAACACTGGGAAATTGAAAATTTTATATTAACCAAGTAGATACTAAGATGGATAGCCGATATATTAATAATGAAATTTATTGGATTATTCTAACTATACTAATTAACTACTAACTATACTAAATAATCTAATTATCTAAGTATCAAATTAAATATTATTTGTTAGAACTATAATTCTGAATTAGCCAAAGAATTATAATGAATAATGAACACATGCAATGAATGGAGAATATGACCTAAAATCCTTAAGTGCAACTATCGTTGTCAAATAAGGGTATTTCCATCTAGAGTTTATATGTGTTGTTACATCATTATAGAGATAAACAAAAACCATGAAGTTCCTTGCCAATTCTTTAACCCCTCAAAGTGGATTTCTTGTGTCCAGGTACTTTCCTAACCTTTAAGTGAATTCAATTATTTTTCCACCAAATTACCCCAACTGTCGTTGTGAATAATTTGACTAACACATCATATATGGTGATCAAGCATATACAACTCAATTAAACACTCAATTGAAAGCAATTCATCATGCATTATAAAAAGATATAATTCATTGGTTCATTCTTCCTTGTAATTCTAACAAACAAAGGTTTAGCCAAGATACATGATCAAGCAATAACAAAAGAAAATCAAATATAAATAGAAAAAGGGAAAATATAAGAGAAAAGATAAAACTCTTTTTACTAAATCTTGGTGCTTGTAGTACTTTTCCTTTCTTGGCTTTGCCTTTTGTAATGATGACTAAATAACAAACTAAAACTAATTTAGATAATAATAGAAAGAATTTCGTTCAAGAAAGAATTTCATATATATCAATAGAAAGAAATTCCTCTCCTTTTTTACTAACTAAGACTATCTATTTATAGTCATTCACAATTGACTAGAAGGGACTAGAACTTTTGAGTTGGAATGGTTTCACTTCATGAAAAGTCATCTTCTTTTGCAGATACTATAACTTCAAGGGAAAATTAGTCCATTAATATGACTTTAACTCTCAAAAGTTCCTTCATAAAAGTTCTATATCTCTGAGTTATCTTTCCATAGCAACTTGAATCATCAAATTTCGATATCTATAAAAGAAATTATGACCAAAATACTAAAATTGCTCGAATCGGAATGTTATAGACTTCTACATTGTGCCGAGTCATGACATGGGTGACAACTCGTGACAAAAGCTCTCTGTTACGAGTCGTGCCCATGGTGACAACTTGTGATAAGCTTCAATTTTCCAAAAATGACTCCTTTTTCTCTCCAACTTTTTCTAATCAACTCCAAGTCTTTTCCAAACATGAATTGAGCCTAAAACATGTATTTAACCTACATCATAAACCATACAGATAAAAGAAATGAAAATAGTAACTTCATAGGCAAATAAACACACTAAACATAAGAAAAATTAATGAAATTAAGACTAAACTATTACTAAATACTAAGCATATTTGCATTATATCAGCAATCACTAGGATTGCTTTTGGAGGGACTCCCATTTCCATCGATATCGGTTACTGCAGTCTCCCTGAGCATGCGAGGAGTCAGTATGTGCGAGATTTGATCAGGTTCACTAATGTGGAAGAATCAGAAGAATGTTCCTTTTTCATCATTGGTTGAGGGATACAGATGCCTTCCTATAACCACTCCTCGTCAGATTTCTCATAAGGCGAGGTGTCTCCTTCTGATACTGTTGGGTACGACCTTCTTTTGCGAGATCGGTCATGAGGTTAGTATTGCTCTACTTGGCCCACTCCATAACTTAGATCGAGTTGCCATACTTGACTAGGGATCTGCTGCACTTGCTTACCTTACTACAGACTGGACATTGTTTATAGAGGTGTCGTTATAATGTGTGGCTTTTGGCACGTCTTGCATGTACGTTCTCCTTTTCTTTAATCTGTATTGTTTGATTTTTTTTGCCTTTTATTGATATGCTCTCTTCCTTTTATATCTAGAGTATAGAGATCAGATTGATTTAAGGTTTCAATGATATTAGCTCTAATAGGAGCTTTCCTCTGATGATGAGATGGGGTTCTTCCCACCTTACTAGCAATAAGAACATTTTGCAAACGTATCATGATCAACTGAACACCATTGAATGACACCTAGTAAGAAAAATAAAAGTATTAGTATCTTGTAATTTAATGTGAGTTAAACTTAATTGACCTAAATTGTAGATAAATTTTGATTGGCTGAAGGGTGTCGATGACATCCAGTGATATAATTTCATGGCCGCTGTTGTAGCCTATGAGGGTTCTACTCTCAAGATATGGTTATTTGATGTGGTATTTAGGAGAGCGAGTGTATCCCTGGTCTTCTAGGCCTTATCAACGTCACATTCCATATGATATCCCTCCTCTAGGCTCCATAACTCGTATATGACAGGTTTAGAGTTGAGAGATGCACTACAATGATACGTTGCCTCAGATTTTTTTGAGCGTTCTCGACATTATCAGCAGTTCATTCATGAGAGCCTCTCGGAGCATATTCCAATTGATGATGTTAGGGTAATTTCTTATTATTTCAACTTCTTTCTTTAGAACCTATGAATTACTTATTCTTTTTACAGTTTGAGGAGGTTTGCTCTCTTGCTGATGAGGTGACAAAGGAAGAGATTGACATTGTTTTGGAGACTAAGGTTGTTCTTGATATTAAGAGGCCTGAGCCTAGACCTAGCCCTACACATCATACTCAGCATGTTGGGACTAATCATGATAGTGCTTTTACGAGCGTTACCTTTGGTGGTATCTCTCTTATAGATAGGTCTATGTTCTACTAGGCTCCTACTATTCAGACTCTAGTTGAGTAGTAGATGCATTTTAGTAATGCTCAGCTTTTTATGTTTTCTCTAGCAGATGCTTCTCATGTGAGTCTTTCTGACTTATTCCCTACATGATCTATACACTTGACACTAATTTTAGTAAATTTACAAAATAGGTTCCTTGGACACAGGTGGAGTACTTGCATGGACTCGCCTCATCTTAGAGGTATTCACTATGTAAGTCATAAATAGTTGGAGGGTAAGTATATGTATAATGAAGATGCAAATGTATGCATGCTATGTATGAAATGCACATGATGTGTTTCCTATATGTATAAAGCTACTCGAGCGGTTTAGAATGCGAGATCGAGATGCTTCACTGACAGCTTATAGGTTCAGGCATTGACCCTTACAGTGCTAGGACTTCCTTCGTCAGACCTTCAGACAACTTTCATCGAGATGATCCTACTAGAGGATGGAGGCCATGGCCGGATTCTGGAGCTCAAAATAACTGATATAGGCTATTTTTGTTTCTAACTTCTATTTGTATCATACTGTTGTGTTCTAAATCCTGTACTGTTTGTATGCACTGTGTTGAACTAATCTTAGACTTGGATACATGGACTTAAATAGAGTAAAGAGTTTTTTTTACCTTAACTTTTGCCTAAGCCACCCTCTCCGGTTTTCGACTTAGTAGGCTTGCCCTAACTTTTGCCTAAGCCGCCCTCTCGAGTTTTTAACTTAGCGGGCTTTTATTTTGTTTTATTTATTTTTGTATTTTCTAGATATGGTTACAAGAGAAGATGAGCTTGCTTACTGTTTTTGATAATTAAGCTACAGAGCCACCAGGATTTCAAGCTTTGCATAATGAGTCACAAGAGAAGAAACACAGATATCACTAGGAAATGGTCTCATAAAACTAATTTTAAGCTTTCATGTTTTGTTTTCCTTTATAGTATTTATGCATTATAAATAAGACAAAACATACAATGCTAAAACAAAAATTCAATTTCAAGAGGATTCATTAATTAGGGTCAAAATGAGTACATTTTTTACATCACATGACATAATTCATGTTATCAACCAGTCCTTTTGGATTTTCTAACTGAATATTTTTCTCTCTCATTTATTTACCCTAATTTTTGTCTGACTAGCCCTTTACAGGTTTTCTAGAGGGCGGGTCCATTTCTTTTATTCTTATTCCTTAATTTATGTCTGCCAGCCCTTTATGGGTTTTCTGAACAGCGAGAATATCCTAACTTTTGTTTGACTAGCCTTTTTAGGTTTTCTAATCAGCTAACTTTATTTTCTTTTACTACTTTTATCTTATTCTTACAGGTAGTATCTTTTGAGGTGATCCAGGTTAATAGGCTCCAAGAATTCATTCCTTTCCAAGTCTGATATCTTTGCAACTCCTTTAGGCAAAACTAATTTGACTAAATACAGTTCTTCCCAGTTTGGTCTTAACTTTCCTCTTAGATTAAACACCACTGCCATAGACTGCTCTAATACCATGTCCCCACTTTTATCTTTCCAGGCTTAACTTTCTTGTTGAATGATCTTGCTATCCTCCTCTGATATATTTGAGTGTGAAACAAAGCATTTATCCTTTTCTCATATAGAGATACAAGGAAATCATATCTCTTTTGTGCCCATTTCACTCTCGGGTGCTCTAGCTTCCATAACTACTCTCAAGGATTTGATCTTTATTTCTATAGGCAAGACTGCTTCATAACCATATACTAAGGAGAACGGAGTTTGGCCCATGGCAGTTCTAGCTGTAGTCCTATATCCCCATAAAGTGAAAGGAATAAACTCATACCAATCTTTGTAAGTCTTGACCATTTTAGAAAGGATTTTCTTGACATTTTTGTTAGCTACTTCTACCGCTCCATTGGCTTAAGGAAGATATGGTGAAGACTTATGATGTTCGATCCTATACTTCTACAATAATTCCGCTATTTCTTCCTGAAATTGGACACCATTATCTGTCACAATATGATGTGGAACCCTGTACCTACAAATAAGACTTTTCTCAATGAATCGTGCTATTTGTTTTGCTTTTATAGCATTGAAGGATTTAGCCTTTACCCATTTAGAGAAGTAATTTATTGCCACGACTATGTACTTATGCCCATTTGATTCTACCCCCGGCCTTATTTCTCCTATAATGTCAATTCCTTAGGCTGCAAAGGGCCAAGGTAACGATAAGCTATTTAGCACTGTATGAGGTAGATGATTAAGATTCTTATAAATTTGACACTAATGATATTGCCTCATTATTCTGATACAATCCATTGTCATACTCATCCAATAATATCCTTGCCTGAGTATCTTTTTAGCTAGGGTTATCCCATTAATGTGAGAACCGCAAGCTCCTGCATGAATCTCTTTAATCACCTCTTCAGCTTCATCTTTCTTGAGACATTTAAGCTGTATACCACTTAATAGTCTCTTGTACAATACTCCATCATGACTTGCATAGTTACGAGTGAGAACACGAAAAGCATATCTCTCTTTTGAGGTCGCTTGATCAGGATACTTCTTTTCTTCGATAAACCTTTGAATATCATAAAACCATGGTTTCTCTTCAAGTCATATATGAACACGCATAATCTGCTCTCCCCCATAACATGGAGCTCTTGATTTTATGATTACCAAAGGCTTCATAGTTAATCCTGTCGTACTATCCCAAATTGAAAAGAATGTTGCCAATGCATTTGCCATTTGATTATTGTCTCTTGACAAATGGATAAAGAGACATTTATTATAGTTCTTCACTAAAGCTTTCAAATAGCAGATGTAGGGTTTTCACTTTTCTTCTTTCACTGCCCATTCTTCATTAGCCTAGCTAACAACCAACATTAAATCCTTATAAACCAGCAATTCCTTTGCCCTAGCTGCTAGAGCTGCTTCAATTCCATAGATTCATACTTTATACTCTGCCATATTATTCGTCACCTTAAAATCCAATTTCTTGGCCATTGGTATGGTTTCTCCTTCTAGCGTAATAATAATTACTCCTAATCTAGCTCATTTGTTGTTTACAACCCCATCGAAGTAGAGCTTCCACTCTCGATGCTCTATGACTACCAGGTTCTCATCTGAAAACTCTAAGTTCTACTGTTCATTACCTTTGACCACATTCTGAGCTAGGAATTTTGCTACTTGCCCTTTCCTTGATGACTTTCATGGTGATGTATTCTATATCAAACTCAGTCAAAAGTACTAGCCATCAAGACATCCTTCAGTCAAAGCAGGCGCTTGAAATAAGTACCTTAAGTGATCTATCTTTGAAATAGCTTGAACTTTATAGGGCTGAAAATAATGCCTCAATTTCCTTATTGCCCAGATTATGATCAAACATGTCTTCTCTACTAAGTCATACTTTTCCTCATATGGTAGGAATTCTTATTGAGATAATACATCGCATGTTCTATCCCATCTAGTCCTTCTTATTCTAGCATTGCCCCCATTGCATTGTCCTCTAAGGCTAAGTAAAGGATTAACGACTTACCTTGTCTCGATGGCTTTAGTACAGGAGGAATTGGCGAGATATTCTTTAATCGTGTCAAGGCCTTCTGACAATCATCACTCCACATTGCAAACTGGTCTTTCCTTAGGAGTTTAAAGATAGGATCACAAATATTAGTAAGTTTTACGATAAACCTACTAATATACTGTAACCTACCAATAAACCCTCTTACTTCTTTTTCTATCTTCGGTGTCGGCATTTCCTGAATAGCTTCACTTTATTTGGATCCATTTCAATTCCTCGGCTATTAACTATATGCCCTAATAATTTTCCTGAAGTAACCCCAAAAACACATTTCTTTGGGTTGAGCCTCAAATTGTACTTCTCAATTGAAGCCAAGAACGTATCCAAAGCTTTAAAGTGTCCCTCTCTTATTTTTGACTTAACCATCATATCATCTACATATACCTCCACTTCCTTATGCATCATGTCATGGAAAAGAGTGGTGGATGCCCTTTGATATATTGCACCTACATTCTTTAACCCAAAAGGCATAACCTTGTAGAAATATGTCCTCCATTCTGTGATGAAAGTTGTTTTAATCTTATCCATAACTACCATCATTATCTTATTATACCCAGAGAACCCATCCGTGAAGGAGTACATCGCACTTGACGCCGACTATCCACTATTACATCAATGTGAGGTAAAGGAAAGTCAACCTTTAGACATGCTTTGTTTAGATCCCTGAAATCTACACATATACGTACCTTACCATCTTTCTTAGGTACTGACATTATGTTTGCTAACCATTGAAGATAATCTATTACTTCTAGAAAGTTTGCCTAGATTTTTTTAGCAATTTCCTCTCTTGTCCTTTCAGTCCACTGGTCTTAGCCTATGTAGTTTTTGTTTGACAAGTTTAATTTCTGGATGAGTAGGAATATGATGCTCTGCAATTTCCTATCTAAACCTAGCATATCCTTATAAGTCCAAGCAAATACTACCTTTCTTTTTGTCAATATTCTCTCAAAATTTTCCCTCTTTTTAGGAGTTACCTCATGTGATATAGACATATTCTTTGGATTATCACTTGTGCCCATGTTAAATGAATCAAATTGAATTGAATTAATTTCAAACATGCATGAACGATAAAAAGTTATAAATGCATAGAACTATCAGGATGCACATCACATAAGTAAGCAAAACCAGCATTCATATCATTGACCATGGAAAAAATAGAGTTTTTATCCTTAAAAAAATCAGATGTTATTACATCAGTTTCATCATAAAAAACATCAATAAAGCTATCACTAATGATATTAGCTAAATCCTGGGGTGGCTCCTCTTTATGTGGCATACACAGCAGCTCTTCAACAACAACTTGCCTATCCTCTTAGCTGCCAGCTTCATCACTTCCTCTTTGTTGTCTTTTGCCAAGTTCTCTATAATTTGCTCATTGAAGATCTCAAATCCAGGAACATCTCTTCCAACAACATTGATTGATTCCCTAGCTCCCAAATAGTATTTGCCTTCCCCTAGCCTGATGAAATTCTCACTTATCGACCCAATTTTTTTTGAGAGCTTCTTTATTTGGCATTAAACCTCTTCCTTGCTCTTTTTCCTAGTTGTGTTGCCTTAGCTTTTAAACTCTGGGAGACTAGGGCTTCTTTGTTCATTCTTCCCCAGCCCTTGCCCAAGCCGGTAATTCATACTCTCCATCATTTTTGCTACTCTTGAATCCATTTCAATTCCATTAACTATCCCAGCAATTTGGAAACCAGGGGGTGCACCACATTTGCTTCTGTTTATCTAATACAGTGTCCATAGCAGCATTAGTCCCAACTTCTACAGTCACAACCTCTCCTTCATAAGGGAATTTTATCTTTTGGTACACAATTGAGGGTACCCTGCCTAAAGCATGGAACTATGGCCTTCCCAACAATAGGGCATAAGTGACTGGAATATCCAGCACAGTAAACTCAATAGTTGATTCCATAAGTCTTATTTTAACCAGAGCTTGAAATGTCCCCTTCATATTCCTAGTGTTGTCATCATAAGCTCTAATTATAAGTTTTGAATCTATTAATTCTTCAGCTTTCAAACCTAAGTTAGGCAGGATTTTTAAAGGACACATATTAATAGCAGAACCATCATCAACCATAGCAAAATTGGTTCTCTTTCCCCTCACCTTAACGAGGATAAACAATGCCTTATTATGGTTTCTTCCTTCCAAAGGCAGGTTATCATCTGAGAACGTTATCAGCTTATGTTTCTTTTTTGTCACCTTTGCCACTATAGCCTTAGGTGTCGCTGCTGTTTCAATGTTCATGTTTGACAGAGCTTTGATAAGAGCTCTTCTATAACTACCTGAGTGCATCAATAATTCCCAAAATATTGACATTTGACTAAGCCTTCTTTAGTTGTTCTAAAATCATATCTTCTTTCTGATCTTCCTTTATTTCTGTATCTTCTATTTCTTCTCTTTTTGTGGCTCTCTCAATTTTTTTTCAGTTGCTTTGTAATTCTTTCCACTCCTAGTGACATGATTCACCTTAGGATCATTACTCCACACAATAAAACCAATCGAGTTTTCTTCATCAAAGTTATAACAGATGTCAACAACTCTAATGATTCGATCTCTTTTCCCATCTTTCCACACTTTCATTGCGCGTGTTTCTTTCCCTTTTAACGCTTCCATAGTGAGCTTGCCTAAGTGTTGGTTGAGCAGATCTTTAACTCCTTCTTGAGACTGTTAGGAGCTAAACGTTCATCTTCAAACTCATCACCTCATCTACAAGTACAATTTCTTTGATGGGTATATCAGTTGAAATGGGCTTAAAGTAAAACACTTTGTAATCAAACTTGCTCGAAGGTTGTCTCAATAAATCTCCACTTTGTGGCTGTAGGGTTTTTTTAGGTTCTTTCTCTTCTTTCATTGGCTTATCATCAAACTTATCACCCCAACGTAAGAGCTCGATTGATTCAATGAGGATATCAGTAGAGGGTGGTTTTGAGTAGAACACCTTATAATCAAACTTGCTTGAGGGTTGGCCTAATAAATCCTCCACTCCTCTTTATCGCTGTCCAAGGGATTCCATTGGCTATAAGGTTTAGGTTTTCAAAGGAGTTTAGCACTTCTTCTTCACTAACCCCTGAATTAATCATCATGGTGGATGGTGGTGGAATATTTCGGTAGTTTGAGAAAGGGTTGTTTCCAGTATTTGGGTTAGAGTTGGACTTTTCAGGGTCTTTGATTTTTTTAGAATTTATAAGGTTTTTGATCTCATGTTTTAGGCGGATACAAATTTCTATGGAATGGTCAACAGCTTAGTGGAATTTGTAGTGACTGTTAGGGTTAAAACCGGGGACATTTAGGTTTGGTGGCTTAGAAAAGGTTAAGGGTCAAAGTAAGCCCTTTTGGATTAATCGTTCTAGGACTTTGGACAAGGGTTGGTTGAAATTAGAGAATCTTTAGGGTTGTTAGACTATTCGCACCTCAATAGCTCAACTAGTACTTCCTTGTTGTTTGCCCCCAGTTGGATAATTTTAGGTTCCGATGCTTTTAACATTTCTTTTTTCTCATTCTCAATCTCTTCGGCTTGCAAACCATCATTATACAAGTCTATGAATGTTTTGGGGTTCATCATATGCAATCTTTCAACTAGATTAAGTGATACATTATGGACTATTATCCTAACCTAATCCTTTTTAGTCAGCTTATTCTTCATCAGTCATGCCTTGTTCATGAACCTGGTAAGGAAATTAAAGAAGGATTCATTACATTTCTGCTTTGTTAGTTCTGAGTCTCTGATAGACACTTCCAGTTTGGTATTATAATCATATTATTTCAAAAAGGCAGTATATAATTCCTTCCAATCAGCACAGACTGATTTTTCCAGTCCATGATACCAGTTTATAGCCATTCCCTCTAGAGATAGCACAAACAGCCTAGCAACTACTGCTAATGGTGCCTTAGTAGTGCTAATGATTATTGTATTATTAGCTCAAATGAATCCTTGGATCTCCTCTCCTATAAAATTTCTACAGTTGAGGCATCTTGAATTTTTCAAGAAGTTTATCTCCCTCCATTTGTAGCATGTCATTAAAGTCAAATGAGCACCCCCATTTCTTGTCCTCTAATCAGCTTTTCTATCTTGGACATTTTCTGAGTCAGTGCTTGCATCTACTTGGACTCATAATTTTGGACCAGTTCAAGTGATTCTCTCTTCGCCTTCTCTACCATATAGTTCTTGACATCCTTAAGTCTCCTAGGTATATTTCTAGCAATAGGTTGCCCCCCAACATTATTAGCAATAGGTGGAGTGCCAACAACAAGCAGAGGAGCTGCAGCAACAGGTGGAGCTCCTACAACAGGTGTTTGTTCAACAGCAAGTGGTGGTACGACAGCAGGTTGCACTAGTCTGGCCAGAGCTTACCTCAGTTCGTCTTGCATCATAGCTCTCATGGCATAAATCAAAGCTCCTTTAATGTCCTTTAGGGTCCACATCTCAGGTTATTATTCCATTTCTGTCTATTTAGTCTGAGTCAGTTTAGCTTCTAGGTAAAGTAGGTTGATAATGTTGGGGTTCGTGATACAAACGCAGTGGAAAAATTAAAATTTTATCGCTTTCCCAAGCCTGGATCCATGTAATTCGACTACTTGATTAAATCTAGGGTTTTTAAAAATCTTACCAAAATGCAGAAGAGGTAAGATTCTCTGGAAGGATGAGAGGAGGTTCACACCGGTGACACCTTACCTCGAGCTTTTTGGCTTGGTTGTTCAGATCAAGACGTCTCCAAAAGGATGCATCCTCTATAGGTATCCACACGAACAACCCTTCACAAAATGAATTTGAGTGTGTGTGCTAACAACCTCCTTGACTGTCTCACAAATCAAGAACAAAAGGAAAAACTCTGTCTTTGTTTTCTAAGAGGAAAGAAACGAATTTGGAGGCAAAAACAAGTGTGTGAAACCCTAGAAAATATAACATATTTATAGACCCCAAATTAGGGTTTCACTTACCAATGACCTTTTGGTAATTTTCCATTTATTATATTATGATTTTGTTTAAAAATAAATCAAAATAATATCTTATTTATTTATTTAAAATAACATTTATCTTAAATAAATAAATAAATAAAACACTTTAATTATTTATTTCCACAGAGTTTATTTTGGGCTTATTAAACCCATATCCGTTTTGGGCTTGTTCTAAGTGTGTGACCCTGTAGGTTCACATAAAATTGGCAGTGGGCCTAAATCTCTATTTAGGCCTACAAGTCATAAGTGGCCTCTAGCAAGACATTATGACTACCCAAGTCATGTGAAGTCAATAATCCGACATAACCTAATTACAGTGAATTTTATTGTCCCTTTATCACATGATATCTTAATTGAACATAAGGCATAGAATGTCATCCTTATATAGTTCAATATTATGACTTGATTCCAAGTAGACTGAAAATGATAACTCTTTATCAATTCATTTCAGCATAGCCATGCATTTTCATTCAGTCTATCTCATCAAGGGGCCTTTAGATATCTTTCTCATATTAATGAGGGATAAATTCCTTCTAAATCACTCATATTCCTCACATAACTAATTTTATATCCAACAACATCCTTTTAATCATCCGGTTAAAGACAATGTTAGAATGTGTCAAAACATAAAATAGCTATGTAGAAATCCATGATGATTTCAAGGTCAAAGGACCGAAATAAAATTACTGTGATAAGAAATACTTATGACAATAATCTATGTAGTATTATCATAGTGGGTCAATCCAGTACATGATCTCTCATCATGTACCTATGAGTTGACTTAATATCTCATATTTATGATTAGTAAAACATAACCATCAATCAACATCATACTAGCCTTAATTCTTTAATATTCATATAATGAATAAATGGCTAGGGATAATTAAAATAGAACTCTTATTTTAATCTAAGGGTTTTACTATCAAGTCACAGACTTGATGGCCTTAGTAAGAATTAACCATTCATGTAATTATTATAAAATCAAATGATAATATAATACCTCTTTATTAACAAAATAAGAAAGTCAATACATAATCACAAATGATTGACCTAGTGCATATCACTAACAGATAAAACTCTTCTTCAGTTCTTGAAGGGTTTCTTGAGCTATTGACTTAGGGCTTTAATATGCTCTAATTAATATGCCACCTTTCCATCCCTAGATATGAGAAGACCTAGATGAATCTATGATGGCTGCAAAATAAGGTGTTAGTATGATGCATGGAATGCATGTATGTATGCATGATGCATGTGTTTATGCAACAAGTAGTAAGTAGCAGGTAGTAATCAAGTGTACAACATACATCCTTCCAACCTTATTTCTTCCACACACGTGTTCAATGGCGAGTCTCTTATCCTAGAATTTTTTATCTTGGTCTTAATATCAACAGGGGATATCAGGGATCAACGCGCATGCTAGATCTCTCTTAAAGTAGTAAAGCATAGAAACAACATTTCTAGGTATAAAGGTTTAGCTCAATCTTTATTACCTGAAGGGGCTTTAAAAGTATAGGCCTAGGCTTTTATAGATAAAAATACCTCATGGCCAAAATTATATAAGCAATTTGGGTAGATCCTAGGAAAGTAACTAAGCCATTATATGTGGTTGGAGTCTAGTGAAAAGGTCAAGGTTCCCTTAGCAAGATGCCCTCCATTATGGATGTTGAGTTACAGGCCAAGCTCAGAGGGGCCCGACATCCTTTACCAACTCGAGAGGAGATTACCTCCCTTTACGACTTAGGTTACAGACTCTGGTCATATAAGCCCGATAATCTCTCTTAAACTGAGTTAAGGCTAAGAGTGATGGTTAGCCAATTTACAACTCCATGAAGCTAGTGGCATTATGGAATCATAAATCAATGCTATTGGTTTAATAGGGACATGAAAAATGAATGCAAGACTGAAATAATAATCAATAAAATAATTCTAAAGAACATAAGTAGAAACAGTATCTCTTATCCCCAATGGAGTCACCACTGTAGACAGTGGGGCTTAGTGCGCGCCTAAGATTTTAGCAATTGTGATACTATTTAGGCTCAGGGCCTTAAGGAACATACTACTATGCCATAAAGTCATAGCGTGGAGAAGAGGAGTTGCCACCCAGGGTAGTAATTGGGACAATTTGATTGGTGGTACTCGATTCTCTAAAAGAAAGTTAGCACTATAACCAAGAGATTTTGGGAACAAAATACTAACTTCTCTTAGTCTCGTGTTTATTTAGAATTACTTTATAAATTGTTACTTCATTCTCTAATTACATGCAATTTTATTAAACCCTATTTAAACATTCATCTAACCCTAAGGCATTTAGTCAATAAAATCACATATAAAAATGTATTCAAGCTCATTATCCTTAAGTCTAAACTAGGTTAATTTTATTGAAAGTTAGCTAGATTTACAATTTTTATTTACAAATGAAAATAGACTAAATGTGGGCCTACATTGTTATTAGTTAGTGAGCTTAAGTCTATTGATTTCAATTATCTAAAAATAGGCCAAAATCTACAAATTTTTAAAGAAATTAGATTTTACAAGTAAGCCTAAGTTTGTTTGTTTTAAAATGGGAAGTGGGCTTAAGTCTATTTATTTTTTAAAAAGAAATGAAATTAGATGGGCTAGGCTAAGTCTAAATTAATTTTAGTTAATCTAAAAATGGGCCTAATTCTAAATTAACCTAATGAGCTTAAATTGATTTTAATTAATTAACATAAATCATTTTAAGCCTATTTTATTTAGTGGGTTTGAACCTATCGTAAGCAGGCCCAAAAGGATAGAAATATAAAAAAACCAAGCCCAAAAACAAATAAAACACAAAAAAATAGATCAAACATACATTTTAATGATTTTCTAAAAAATCCTAAATGAATTTCATGAAATCTAATTAACTACTGCCATTATTGATTTTATAAGATTTTTCCAAGTGAAACCCTAATTACTAGTCAATTTTAAAGCATAGAATTAGAATTTCACTATTTTCCCACTATTGGGGCTATTACAACCTATAGTGCAGAGAATTAAAATAAAATCAATTACAACCCATAAACAATAGATGAACAAATAACATAGAGAAATAGAAAAATCCTAAATCCTACGGGAGTTTTAGAAACTTTAGTCCATGACATTCCATGGATTCTTCAATAGTTATTACTAGAAAATCACATATCTCCAACCTCCCCTCCAGAGCATCATAGAACATCAATCAAACAAAAATAAAAACTTAATCAATAATGAATAATTAAAAATAGAATAAAGAAATCAAATTAAAATAAAGGAAAAGAAAAGAAAAGAGTAGAAGATATTGTGCATATGCAATTAGATAGCCCCTCAGACTATGATTTTCATCGTTTGGAATTAGCTATGAATGACTCTTTCATGATCTCTAGACTAAAATAGAATGTATTTTTATTTGGTATTTTAGGGTTAAAATCAAAAGTGAGCAATTGAGATTTTTGGCCTCCTGTAAATAACTAGGTTTTACAGGCTCCACAAATAAAAAAATCTTCATTGCTTTTAATAAAAATCAATCTCAAATCTTTTTTTTTTAATAATTTTTCTCAAAAAAAAAAAAAGAATAAGAAGAAGAAGAAGAAGAAGACTGTAAAAAAAAAACCCCTCCTGCAGATTTCTCCCTTGGCTTTTAAAGTTAGGGAGCCAACCTCTTCTGTGTGAACGCAGGATATAGTTGCGTAGCACGCGGCTGAGATTTTGATTTTTGAAAACACAGATAGGATAGGATTTATTTTGAACTAATTCTGGAGACTTCTTTAAACATACAAAGTGGGGCACGTGTATTAATTACATCTAATTAACCAATCAGACGCAAGAAAAAGACTAGATTTGAGAAAAAAAGGAAAAAATTAGCGTAATGCCGATTGGCAATTGTCTAATGTCGATCGGCATTAGGCCAAATGCAGATCAGCATTTGGCTGAATGTCGAATGGCATTTGACGTGCCAACTCAAATTTCCAACTAAAACTTGATTTTTTTCAATTTAAACCCTAAAACTTATAATTCTTACATTTAAGCTTTAAAACGTTACAATCTAATCCTTTAAATTGTAAAATATCAACACTAGAGATCAATTTATCGATTAATTTCATCATAGGGGCTTTCATCACATGCATGCACAATTGCATCCTAAAATTGGATGCTTACAAAAAGTCAATTACATCGATACTGGTTAGGGAAGGAAGCCAGTAAAATCCAGTATACTACATTAGCAAGATACTTAAAGGGTCAGAAGTCCTGTATCGCAAACTGGATGTAATATCCCGAGTTTTTAAATAATTTTAAACTGCATCGGGATATGCAATGTTAATAATTTTAATATATATTTATGATTATTTAATTAGTTGTCATTTATTAAAGTCATTTTTAATTATTTTTAAGTCTTTTACGTAAAATTTTCCCGGAGATTTTATTTTCGGGAAAATTAAGACGTAAATAAATAAATATTAATTATTTTAAGTGGTTTTATGAGGTTGCATGAGTCCATGCATAATTTTAAAGTGTCGAATAAAATATATACGTATACATGCATTTAAAATTAAATTAGGGTTTATTTAATTAAATTAAATTATATTATATAGTTTTAATAATAATTAAATGTGTGTATATATGTATATGTGTATATATGTATATGTGTATATATATTATTAAATAAGTGTTTGGTGGATAATTATTGTGTATATAATATTTATATATTAAAATAATATAAACTAAAGATATATATATACATATATACAAATAATATATTTACCTAAAACTAAAGTTCCCCATATTTACCAAAATGCCATCATCTTCTTCCTCATGCTGCCCGACGCCATTCTTCCTCCCTCACCGCTGCAAATCTTGATTTCACGTCGGCGGAGTGCCTCCTATCCAACAACCACCCTCTCCAGCCCATTCCGCCACCCTCTCTTCTCTTTTCCGACGTTGTTTGGCCGATTTTCTTCAAGGAAAATGAAAATTGATCCTAACTCCGATCAGCATGTTTCTGGCCACCGTTTGAAGTGCCACTGGTCTCTATCTCTTCCTTGAGCTTCGGTGAGTGCATTTCCAAGTTTTGTTTCACTTGAAATGGTTTAGATTTCCCTAGGTTTCGAATTTTCATTTTCGGCCTATTAGGGTTTTTGAATTTTTTTGAGCTTCGATTTGAATGATTCATGCAAACTTCCTTCAAAAACATTGATCCTAGTAGCTCAATCTACCTCTGTGAATTTTTGTAGAATTTTTGGGAATTATTTTGATTTTTGTGAATTTTTGATAATATTTTCTAATTTTCATAAATTAATTAAATAAATTATGAAATTATGATTTATGGTGTTTATAGGTGTTAAAATGAATTTTAGAAATTTATTTGTAATTTTTGTGATTTTTGTATAATTATTGTGAATTTATTTAGTTTATATGATTTTTAGAAAATTAGGTTAATTATGTATTTTATTGAAATTAATTGGTTAATTGAGTATAATTATTGATATTATTGAATTATATGTTGAGAAATTAATTTTTGAGCAATTATACTATTTTTAGTGAATTTTTGTATAATTATAGTGAATTTATATATAGTAGGGGTGTTTTGGTAATTTGGCACTAAATTGGTTAAAAATATAATTAAATTGGTTTTAATATTTATTTGAGGTATAAAAATGATTTCTACAAATTATTTATTATTTTTAACTAATTAAAACTATTTTTCGAAAATTATTTTCAAATTATATATAATATACTATTTTTCTAAATAAATGAGTTTTTATCGATTTGTAATATGTTTTAGGGTTAATTATGTAATTTGAAGTTTTAAAATGTATTTCGATTAATATTTATGAATTTATCAAGAATTATGGATTTTTAATAATATTTTATTAAAATTTGGGTTTTTATGTATTTATCGGTTAAATAATTATTTTTAGCATTTAAATTTCTAATTTGCTATATTTTGAGTATTAAAGGGCATTTTTGGTATTTCTGGCATTTTCATGTGATATGTAATTATCTCAAGAATTGTGAACCTCGGTTAGTAGAATTGTAGTTTGGAAGTCCGACTGAGGGATTTTGTGGCTATATATTTGAAGTGTGTTTTTTTGCAGGATCGGCTCTGCTCTTTGAGTAGAGAGATGCCCATTTTATAGGGGAGGTTCTGCCGGATTTTTGGTAGAATTCTTGTAAAACATGATGTTCGGTCAAATTCCTATTCTGATTCTATGTCCGGTATTCTTAAATCGAGTCTCTAGGGATTCCGATAGATGTATTCGAATGTCGTATTGTTGTTTGTTTGTTTAGTTATACCGAGACCGAGATCAAGACCTAGTGGACCAGGCCCGTCTGACCCGTCTCGAGGAGTACAATAACTGTGAGTTGTTATTCTATATATACTTGTATTAGGATTGCATGTTTTAGAAATGTATGATTTATTTTAGTAAATTATGCATAAATGATTTAATTATTGCTTAGGTTTATTTTTTGTATATGATTGGTAAATTTTAAATTATATGCATGTTTTATCATGAATTTATATTTAAAATGTTTTTAAGTATATTTATAGTTTATTACATAATTAAATTGAATTTATTCGACATATATATACTCGAAATATACTTGATTTATTTTTGGTATATTTTTAGTATATATATGGTTTATGTTGCTATTTTATTTAATATCATGCATCATTTATTTTATGAATGTATGTTTTATATATAAATGAAGGATATCAATAGAACATGCTACTTAGTGGGCAACACTAGGACCGAGCACGTACCGGTACGACGATATAATTTAGGTTATATTACTAACCTATTTATGGATATTGATTGGATTGATGTATTTGATGTGAGATGTGATTTGGGAGTGTGATTGCTGGAGCTCGGTTGACCAAGTGTCTCGGGGCCAATCACACTGACAGTCAGACTGTTGGAGCTCGGTTGACTTAGTGTCTCGGGGCCAGTCTATTGTCCAAATGGAACAAGTGAATTTATTTGGAATAAGTGAGCTTGTATGGCTAGAGTGTTGTCTAACACTGTTTGAGGTTGCGATCATTTAGGGTTCTATTTGATCGTTCATAATCGAATATTATTTTCAGTATATATATAAAATGATTTTGCTGCATCTGTGTGTTTGCCTGTATATATATTTATTATATAAATTATTGAATGTGTGCATTTGTCATTTAGCTATGCATGTATATATATTATAACAATTCACTCAGTGAGGTCTGACTCCCCTCCGTTGACTATTTTTCAGGAGAGTCTACGTCTTCAGACCTCAGTAGCAGACCCATACGCCGGATTTCTTATGCCCCAGCTTTACTATGCAAACTGCTCACTTGATGTTATTTTATATTCTAGACACTGCAGTAGTTGTAGTCAGTTGTGGGATTTATGTACTATGTTGTATGAGATATGTATTTTAAAGATTTGAACTAAGATTGTATTAAAAGATTATTTATTTTATAAGAGATGGATTTGTATTATTAAATCTATTGGTGGATTATTATTTTATTTTATTTATGAGTTTTATTTCACCGCGAGTTATTTTATTTATGTTATTATTATTGCATGTTTTATTTTATTGTTAAGGCTTGCTACGGGTTCCGGATTAGAAAGAATTCCCATTCCCTAGCGCCGGTCATGGCCCAGTTTTGGGTCGTGACACTGGATAAGTTAGATATGGTCGTCATACACACATCCCAAAAACTTGGGCATTATTTTCATTCTCATTCGATCATTGTAAGATCTAGCTTACCACTAAGGAAAATCTTACAAAGACCTAAGACATTTGGCATATTGGTTTAATAATTGATATTGCTTAAAGAATTCGACACAAGTTATGAACCTCAATAACATATCAAAGCCCATACCCTGGCAGATGTTGTACAAGAGATGATAGTAGAAGACTTTGCCCCTTTTAAATGCCTAGAGTTAAAGTTATACATCGATAGCCTCATCCATCCAAGGATCTAGTGCTGGAATCATCCTTAAAGGGCCACATAGGGTCACTATTAGATATGCAGTTCAAATAAAATAGAAAGCCACTAATAATACAGCCGAGTATGAAGCACTCATTACAAGATTGAAGTTAGCTATAGAGGTTAGAGCTAAGCATCTTAAGATACACTCTAATTCACAACTGATATTAAACCAAATTAGAGGAACATACCAAATCAAGGAGCCAAGCATCGCCAAGTACGTTGAGAAAGTCAGACATCTTATAAAGAAGCTTGAATAGGATAAAGGACAATGGGAAATCATCTAAATCTCAAGAAGTGAAAACTCAGAAGTAGATTCATTAGCCAAATAAATGATAGAAGATAGATAAACATTCAAAGAGCTCAAGCTTAATGAGGAATTGATAAAGCCAAGCACCGAGGAGGCAGGGATCATGGATATGCAAGAAGTAGCAAAATGGATGAATCCTATAATTCAGTATCTCAAACATGGGGTACTCCCAAAGGATAAGTTAAAGGCTTAAAAGTTAAAGGTAAAAGCTACACACTACTCCATGCATAATAGGGAAACTTTACAGAATGTCTCTCTCACATCTGTGGTCTAAGCATGTATTACTAGAGGAAGGAAATTATCTGCTTAGGGAAATTCATGAAGGGATCTATAGAGCTCATGAATCTCATCATTCACTAATTAGAAAATCATTGCTCTAGGGATACTATTGGCTCACCATGTCTTGAGATACTCAGAAATTGGCTCAAGAATGCCACAATTGTCAATAGTTTGCTTGCCTCAGTCACAAGCCTTCTAATACTCGGCATCCAATTGGGACTCTTTGGCCTTTTGATATATGGGGAATGGAAATTGTAGGCACCCATTTCCTATCTTAACCTCCTAGAAGAATTTCTTGATTATGGCTATAGATCACTTCACCAAGTAGATAAAAGTCGAAGCTGTAACAACAAGTAAAGAGGCCTGGATTCAACACTTTTTTAGAAAGAAATCATCTGCAAATTTAACATACTGCACACTTTGATAATATATAATAGGAAGCAATTCGATAATGAGAAGTTCAGAAAGTTCTACTCTGATTTACTTTAATAGCTCATCCGTAAACAAATGGCCAAATGGAAGTCACCAATGGGATCATCATGTAAGGACTAAAAAAGAGATTAGATGAAAAGAAGAGAAACTGGGTTGAAGAGCTTAATAATGTCATCTAGGTTTATAGAACAACACCTATAACTTTTATAGGAGAAACAACTTTCAAACTAACTTATTGGATGAATATGGTAATCCTAGTAGGGATTGGATCAATAAGCTATCGAGTATCTAGATCAGGAAGTTAACAACATCAACACTCGGATTTGCCTAGACCTACTTGAAGAAAGGAGAGAACGAGCATCCATTGCAGCGGAAGCTCAGAAATAAAGGATCATGGAATATTATAATAGACATGTCCAGCCAAAACAGTTTAAGGTCAGAGACTGGGTACTTAGAAGGGTTGATATTGGTAAAGGTAGTTTCAGAATAGGCAAGCTCAGACCTAACTGGGAAGGCCCTAACCAAGTCATCAAAAAAATAACTAATGGGGCATACAAGATCAAGGATAAGTAAGGAAAATAATTACCTCGATATTGGAACTCTAACAATCTTTAAAAATATTATTAATAAATGTACTCACAATTTTGAGGAATAAAATACTTCATTTATCATAAAAAATTTTGTATTACAAGAGGAAGAAAAGGAAAGAAAATTTTTGACTAAGTAATTTACAAATTAGCTTCGGCATTTGGAAGCTCGGCCCCCTTAACAGGGATAAGATTTACATTCTCAGAGTTTTAAGGCTCAAATAATAAGGTCGACTCAGAACTAGAAGCACCAACACCGGAAGACTTCTCCCCAGCTGATTGTAAATTCACCGGTTGCTCAGAATATGATTTCTTACTAGAGGATTTTGTAGCTACCTATGGGTTCTTTAACCATTTGGAGGAAGTCTTGCTTCGACCATCTTCTTCGGCAACTATCTTAGCCAGATCCATAGGTGTAATTTTCTTTAGATCAGAGAAGTCCATATCAGGATGTTGAGCAAACAAGACCCTCCAACACTCAGACTTATAAGCCTTAAGAAATCCCACAGCCATCTTTTAATAGCTTTTCTTATCATCCTTATGAGATTTCTCTACTTTAGAAAGTATTTTCTCCAAGGCTGAGAGCTGAGAGTCTTACCCCTCGATCTTTAAAGTAAGTTGGGCTTGATAATACTCTAGCTCTTCCAACCTCTTTTGACTCACCTCAGCCTCAAATATGGCCTCAACATGCCTTGTCTAAAAAAGTTTAAGTGTCTTTTTAGCTTTCTCCAGCTTCTTCTCATAGTCAATGGCTATCGTGCTAACCTTTGTCTCTTTCAAGCTGTACTGGCTCTTAAGATTGTAGTAATTATCTTTAGCCAACAACAAAGCTTGAGTCATCTAGAAGACAAAAAAAAGGATTATAACCAATAATACCAGTATACATAAACATAACCAAATAAGGTGGAAGATAATTACCTCTAGAGAATTTTCTATCATATAGTTGAATAGCTTTTCCTTTTCCACATCTGCTCAGTGTTGGATGTCCTTAGGGAGTCACAAAGACTCAGCATATTAATCACTAACCTGAACATTTAGGATACTTTGAGGTTTCATATTCTTTAAGATCCAAAACCTCATGTCCAAACACTCAAAAATCTTTGGGCATTTGATGAACACCTCATCGCTCAACTCCTCAGCATTTGATTCCTCGTTTAAGGATCATTTTTTTTAGTCTTAGATTTTTTCCTCTAAGAAGTATCAACCACAGTCTTTCCTTTGTTATTGGGTTTAGCGTCAATTGGGACCTCTGAGGCACATGGCTCTTAAGCGGGAAAAGTAATCTGTACATCCTCCTGGGTCTCTAGTTCATCATTTAGAAGTTATATCCCATTCATAAAGGCAAAAAAGTCAGCCATCTACAAATAAAAGAAAAAGAACAAAAGTCAGGATATACCTTTAGAATCTAAAAACTTACCATTGAAATCTATGCGTTCAGGGCAGACTCTCTGGAGGTATCTTCATGATAGATTCTTAGTAGACATTCCATCAGCTATACCATGGAGATGAAGCCTCAACACTGACTCAGTATCTTCCTTGGATAGCTTTGTGGGACGCTTCACTTTCTGGAAATCATTAGCCCACATCCGCTGGATATTGATAAAATTTGACAGATGTTCAACTATAAAGAATCTATACCTCCATTTCTTATGAAGATCCGAAAGTTTAACAAAATGACTATGGTTCAGAATAATTGATAAGGAAAATATCATTTGCCCCTTTTTCTTATTTAGACTATACATCTACTAGAGAACATCCAAATCTGGCTCTCTACCCTCCCTATACATCAACTCTATAAAGGCAGTTAAAATTTGATAACTATTAGGGTGAAGTTAGCCAGGAGCTATGTTATATCTATTTAAGAAATTCTTAACAAAAGGATCCAAGCGAAATTTCAACCCCCTTCTAACTGATCAAAGTATACCACTAATTTCTACCAGTCTAACAGAGGAGTGTAAGCCTTAAAGTTCTTATCTACAGTATGTAGGACAAAATCTTGGAGAATGCTAAAATTTCTCATATACCATTTAAGGATGTTCTTATCTATCCTAAATACAAATAAATTTAAACTGACTTGCTCTCGTGGAGCCATAGATCTTATCAAATAGAAGTAAAGAAAAGAAAGAAGATAAAAGGGGAAAAGACTTCACTTAGAAGGAAAAAAAAAGTAGATCTGCAGAAAACACGATGGAAGATAATGCAAAGAACACTTGTGTCACGACCCAAAACAGGGGCCATGACCGGCGCTAGGGAACGGGAATTCTTTCGAATCCGGAACCCGTAGCAAGCCTAAAAATAAAATAAATATGCAATAATAACAATAAAAATATAATATGCAGCGGAAAATAAAATCATAAATATTGCAATATCATCCATAACAACTGGATATAATTCAAACCTCATCACATCGCATATATAATCTCATAAATGTATAATCTTTATACAAATCTAGTTTTACTATAATACATCTCTTTAAAACAAATACTTTATTTCACAACTACTGAAAATCACAACTACTGCAGTGTCTAGATAAAATAAATAAGACTCAAGTATACAATTTACATAAAGAAGCCGGGGCGGAAGAAATCCGGCGTATCGACCTGCTACTGAGGTCTGAGGAAGTTGACTCTCCTGAAAAATAGTCAACGGAGGGGAGTCAGACCTCACTGAGTGAATTACTATAGTATATATACATACACTCTAAGTGATAATGCATACAGTCAACAATATATGAGTAATATGTATATATACAGGCAATTTCATACAGATGCAGAAAAATCATTTTATATATTTTGTCTGAAAATCAACTTTTATGAAGGATCACATAGAACCCTAAAATATCGCAACCTCAGAAAAATAGTGTTAAACAACACTCTAGCCATACAGGCTCACTGATTCCAAATATATCCACTTAATCCATTTGGACAGTAGACTGGCCCCGAGACACTAAGTCAACCGAGCTCCAGCAGTCTGACTGCCAGTGTGATTGGCCCCGAGACACTTGGTCAACCGAGCTCCAGCAATCACACCCAAACCACATCTCACATATCAATAATCATAATCAAATCAATATCCACAAATAGTCAGTAATAAAGCCTAAATACTATAGGCGTACCGGTACGTACTCGGTCCTAGTGCTGCCCACTAGGTAGCACGTTCTATTGATATCCTTCATTCTTAAATATAAAACATTCATTCACAAAAATAAATGATGCATGGATATAAATGAAATAGCAATATAAACCATATATATACCGAAAATATACCAAACATAAACCAGGTATATTTTGAGTATATATATGTCAAATAAATCCAATCAAATCATGAATTAAACTAAAAATATATTTAAAAACATTTTAAATATATTTTATTAATAAAACATGTATATAATTTATTATATACCAAAAATATACCAAAAATATACTTGAATATAAATCATGTTATTTATGCATATTTAGTCAAAATAAAACATGCATTTTCTAAATCATGCATCCTAAGCATATATATATAATATAGTAACTCACCTAATGCGCTCCACGAGACAGGTCCGACGGGCCTGGTCCACTAACCCTCGGTCTTGGCGCAACTAAACAAGAAATAATTAATCGACATCAGAATAACCCTAACAGAATCCTAGAATTAAATCTAGAGTATTCAATACAGAATCGGAAATTAGGGTTCGACTGGATATCACGTTTTACGAGAATTCTACCGAAAATCCGGCAGAACCTCCCCTGTAAAACGGACATCTCTCTACTCAAAAGAGTAGAGCCGACCCTGCAAAGAAAATACACTTCAAAAATAAACACCACAATCAATCACAACCCCTCGGTCGGACTCCAGACTACAATCTGTCGACCGGGGTCCACAAACACAGAATATATATTCAAATATACCAAAAATATCCTTAAATCATAAAAATACATTTTCATACGTAGAAATTACATAATAAATCTTGAAACACTGTAAAAACCGATTAAAACTCATTTTATTTGAAAAACCGTATATTATATATATAATTGAAAATAATTCCCGGAAAATAGTTTTAATTAGTTAAAAATACTAAATATTTTGTAGAAATCATTTTTATACCTTAAATAAATATTAAAACCAATTAAATTACATTTTTAGACAATTTAGGGTAAAATTACCAAAATACCCCTATATATATATATACCTAAATTACTTCAAAAATTCACCAAAAATCATACAATTATCCAAAATTAATTTTCTCAACATATTTATCAATAATATCAATAATTAAACTCAATTAACCAATTAAATTCAATTTAAAACACAATTAACTTAATTTTACAAAATCACATAAACTTCAATAATTAAAAATAAATACTTAGAAATTCATAAAAATTCCAAATAAATTCCTATAATTCATTTCAACACCTAATTCAACCATAAACTCCAATTTCATAATTTAAATAATTAATTTCCGAAAATTCGAAAATAATATTAAAATATTCAAAAATACCCAAAAATCCAAACAATCTCCAAAAATTCTACAAAAATTCATACATGAAGATTAAACTACCAGGAACAACATTTGTGAAGGAAGTTTCCATGAATCATCCAAATCGAAGCTCAAAAAAATCAAAAACCAAAAGTGGCCGAAAACTTCAACTCAAAACCTAAGCAATTCTAGACCATTTTAGCTCAAACCAAAGCTAGAATAACACTCACCGGAGCTCAAGGAGAAGATAGAGACCGGCGGTGTCGAAAACGGTGGCCGGATGAGGGAGAAACGACGGTGAGGAATAGTGGTGGCGTCGGGCACCCACGGGAAGAAGAAGAAGAAGAAGAAGAAGAAGAAAAAGAAAAAGAAAGAAAAGGAAAGAGAAAGGAAAAGAAAAAGAAAGAAAAAGGAAAAGAAAAAAAAAAAAAAGAAAAAAGAAAAAAAATAATAAATTTTAATAATTTAATAATAAATAAAATAATCAAATAATAATAAATAAATAATAAAATATTAGGGTAATAATAAACCCTAATTAAATAAATATACACACACAAGCTTTATTTATTAATTTAAAAATATGTATGAGTTCATGCAAACCCGTAAATACATTTAACATAATTAATAATAAATTGTTTACGTGAAAATTTCCCCGAAAATGAAAGTCCCGGGAAAATTTTACGTAAGACACTGAAAATAATAGACAGTAATTAAAATAGGTTTAAAATACATATCAACTCATAAAAATATCGCATAATGAATAAAAATTATTGACACTGTATATCCCGGTACAGTGTAAAAATATTTTTAAAAAACACGGGATATTACAACTTGAGAGAAAATTAATAAAAAGAAGACAATAGAAGAGTGAAAGTGCAATTATCAAAAGGACTAGCCTATTTAAGGACGAGCAAAAAGTTCTAGAATGACTATTACTGCCTTTACAGTTACTCACATCTCTTTTACGCAATATCAAGGGTATTTCGAGCAAGAGAAAAGCCCACTAATCGAGTAGTTATCATTATGGCAGTTAAATGTCTCATCTTCTGATACACGAATAGATGTGACAGTTACACAATTCAAAACTCAAAAGAATGTTAAAAGACATAACGGTTGATAATCTCGCTCACCCCGCTGCCAGTTGTCCATTTTATCGACACTCGGGCCGTGCTTCTAATGAATCGAGATTCTAAGTCTAGTGACTAAAACTGCCACCCTCAATTCACTTTGATAGTACTAAGGTTTGGCACTTGGGCCACGCTTTTAATATACCGAGATTCTAAGTCTAATGACTAAAGCTAGCACCCTCAAGTAGTTTTAATAATATTGAGGTTCAGCACTCAGACTGCGCTTTTAGTGCACCGAGAATATATGACACTCGGGCTGCGCTTTTAATTAAATATTTAAAATATTTAAATCGAATTATTTTCAAATGATCCTTTAAGTCAAACTAGCTAAAATAAGTACATGTCTATTTGAATGTATTTAGATATTATTACATAAAAATAAGTAATAAACATATATTTTATTTAATTACAAAATTTAATTTTGAATTCTCATTACTTAAATATTTGATTGACTGACCCTGCTCTTGCCACGACATTTGCACATTTAGATGCTACTACTGTACTATTAAGAGGATTAGCTGCTAAAGTATCTATCCAGCAATAGATCCTCTTGAAAAATATAAATTAAATAAAAATAAGAAAATTATGTATCAAGTTGTCAAAATCAATAGGTCATGTTTAAATTGAAAAAAATGTCAAAGGTCATATATATTTTTTTTTTGTAAATTATCAAAATGGTATGTTTTGACATGACGCTTACGTAGATCGATTTAGATTTTTTTTTTATCATTACATCAACAAAGTTTCACTAAATTTTCAATCGGTGCATACAATTGTAAAAATTAAATGGCAAAATCCATTAGCAAGCCCTTAAACTATAAATGTTTATTCTATTAAGTCTCTATCGTTTTATTGTATTATATTGAGCCCTATACTTTTATTTTTATAACTATTGAAGATCAATTTGACAGACCCACTAACAGTGTTAAGTATTGCATATAAAAATAATATCGTCAAGAATTTAAATAAAAGCATAGGACTGAAGAGAATAAACCCAATAAGTTCAGAAACTTCATAATGGATTTACCTTTATTTTTATATGCAATACTTAATACTGTTTATTAAAACTATTAAAAAAGTTTTTAATAGCTACTGAAATAAAAATATACGAATTCAATAGAATGTAATGAAAAAATAAATGATCAATAAAATAAATTCAATAAATTTTGGGATTTTATAATAAATTTTGTCAAATTAAAAAGTTAAAAATGATATTTTCAAAAATAAAAAATGTGTTGAAATTGTAAAAACACTAAATGTGATGATTTTTTTTTTTTAATTTGCCGATCAGCAAACAAATACAAAATATGAAAATATAAAATTTATAAATAGATTTTATAAAGATATCAAATACCACTACATAATCATTCGGATTAAAGTTGAGGTTGTCAAAGTATGCGTTTGGCCCATCCCATCCCCATGGGTTTCCTGTGACAAAATCTGAGTGCCAGGGCATGATCTTCGGAGGATCGTGAGATCAATTACACGATTTCTGTGTTTCTGATTCTGATGTTTATAGCTGAAGTAAGCTCTCTCTGCTCCTTTCACGTGCGCTTCCACGTGCATCCCAAGCGGTTATACCCGTATCCGTATGTATGGTACGTTCCTGCCTCACGTCCCCACCCCACCAATGCATACCCTCGGCTCTCAATTGATTCATCTGCTTTTCAAATAAATAAATGAATAAATAACAGTAAATAAACAATTATCCATCTCAATTGCTCTGTACTTCAACTTCATTGTTTGCGTTATTTTAATTATTGAATTAGTTTGAACAAGAGAGGAGACAAGATCTAAACTTTACAAATTTATGCCACTATATTACTCAACGTTTAACTATTAAAATTTTAAACATATAATTAATATTAATATTTTTTTAAAATTAAAAATTAATCAATAATGTTACTGATCGATCATAAATTATAATTTAGTGATATTAGAATTATTTTAGTCATGTAAAATTTGTTAAAGATTAAGTAATTAAATGATATAACTCCCTTTAAGACATCAATAGGTTAAAATTTTAATCTTTATTTTTAGGGCTGTAAACAAATCGAACTACTCGTAAATTACACAGAGTTCAACTTGATAAAAAAAGTCGTACAAACTCGTATATTGAAATTTGTTTAATAAATGAATTAAATTTAAATTATACAAAATGTGGCTCATGATAGTGAATAAATTTAAATAAAAACTCGAAAACTTTTTAGATATATATCATTTATAAATTTGTATTTATGGTAAATGTAAATGATATTTAACTACAATAAAGTCATTATTGTATGATAACTTATTTAGTAAATAAATTATTTTAAATTTTTTAATAAATAACTTGTATTAATGAAAATTTCTTTAACTTGTTTAATTTCGTTTAAATTCACAAACTGTTCAGGACCACCAAGTGCCATAATAGACTCTCAAACCCAGCTCAATTATAAATGAACAATTTTGAACTGATTAAAACTTATTTAAACTCAACTCATCTACATATCTACATATCTCTCTATTTCTTAATTAAAAAAATTGACGATTTAAAATTTGAATATGGTAAAAATCTATTTTACCAAAAAACAAGAAAAAGAAACTCCACAACTGTGAAAAGCTTAAGAACTTTAAGATCATGTTGTGCATAGGATTAATGAAGTAGATCAAATTGTACACAAAACTTCAGACAGCACAAAAAAACATTTAATTTTGAGGTTATTAGTTGGGCAAAAGCCACCAGCCCAATTGGCTGCTCCATTGACCCTCGATACATTTAGATAGTACATCCAAAACTGGCTTCCAAAGACACAAAACTATAAACTTTTATCCATTTAATTATTTTTCTTTAAAAAATGTAATTTTTTAGTCAAATCAATACCAAGTTATTATTCTCTATTTAAGCCAAAATACTCTTAGCTCCAAAACCTAAGAAACCTCCTCTTCCATATAGCTTCCACTCCTTTCTTTGCCATGGAAGATACAAGAAGGGTAAAGTGCTCATGTAACCCTGTTTCTGTTCCTCCTTCAAAGCTAGCCATGCACAAAGACTCTCATGTAATAACCAAATTCAAGCCTAAGGTTCGCATAATTCACATATTTGCACCTGAGATCATTAAAACTGATGTTGCAAATTTTAGAGAGCTTGTTCAAAGACTCACTGGCAAACCCGGTGAAAATCTTGATCTTGATGAAACCAGTGATAAAGGTTGCGGCAACAGGAAGAACAAGAGAACAAGAAACTCTCCATGCTGCAAGAAATCGATGATGATGAACAGAAAAAGTACTACTACTTTCTCCTCCTGTGGGTCAAACCTACAAAACATGCAAGAAGAGAAGCTTAAAATGGAAGAAGAAGAAAATGAGATATGGGGCAGTAGTGGTGAGAATTCAAGTAAATTCTTGGATGGGTTTGCGGATTTTAATGGCTTCATGTGTACCAATTTGTGCGGAAATGTTTCATTAACGACTCCGCATTCTTCTCACATGGATGTGTTCGGAGACTTTCACTTTGCTTGACAAGTTAAAAGTTTATTTGTAACTTACTATGAGGTAACTAGCTTGCTTTTATTGGCCTTGTTTCTTGATGATACAGTACATGTTGTGTTGACTTAATTTATGTTGCAGCACTATGGCTTCTCTTTTCTGGGTTTGCAGATTTGGATGGTTTTGTTGATTTTGAATTTTGGGTGATAAGCTTTTCCTTTTTGTGCATCAATCTTTGACATAATATGGATATGGGGTTTAAGATGCACAAAATTTCTACTGAAATAAGTCTCTTTCATTATATGAGGAGGGTTTATTTCAAGAAAGAGGGCTTAAAATCCTTTTTTTCCTTTCTGTGTTTTGTACATTGACCTATTGATGTGATTAATATATTGATATGTACATCTTCTGACTGACTCTTGTTAATTTCTCCTTTTTTTTTTTTTTTTTTTAAAGTCATCAAGGCGTGCAACTTCAATGCTTTGCCTTATTTTATTTGTGTATCTATTCTATGGGAAACATTTAACAAATTAATGTGAGAATTAAGGAAATCCGACTAAAGGTTTAAACTTTAATAGATTTGCAATTCAAAATTTAATTGAAGTAATTAAAAAATTTCACCTGACTTTCAATTTTAACTCTAAAAAAAATATCTATCTATATATATATTTCAACATCAATTCTCAATTATAAATGATTTGCAATTTTAGCACTTTGTCAGTCTTCATACATAGCGGCTTTTCAAGACTTTCATAGACATTTCATTAATTTATTTACATTAAGATTTAAGTTGAAATGTAAGAGTTGCTTTTCACAATTACTTTTTTCTTAATTGTAAAATTAATTATATTCGTTTCTTTAAGTAAATAAATCATCCTTGTTATAAAAAAATAATTATACAACTATAATTGAAAGAAGATTTAGGTGCATGGAGTAATTAAGTGGAAACTTTACTTTAAAAATATCATAAGGTGAAGCGATTGATTCTTATAGTCATCGATTTAAAGGAGATGATTGTCTCCTATTATATTACATAATTTTTCTATTAAAAATAATTATACAACTATAATTATGACCTCTTTAAAATGAGTTTTAAAATATTCGTACGCATGCAAAGAGTAGCTATATGCAATTTTTTAATACAATATAGAATTAATGAAAATTTTTCATTATTAAATAATAATAATAATATTTTAAAAATGTAAAAATTAATTAACATAACCACAATAACATTCTAATAATGAAAATCTATATTTTTAATATTCCGTTGGACTTAAGAAGTATAGACATGAGAACAAACTATTTAAAAACTCGTTATTTGGAATAATTTAATAACATATATTGCTTAACTAAAATAATTAAACTAAATTTGTAATAACAAGACTTATATTTCAGTTGTATTTTAATTTAAATCTTTGGCCCTAATTTAAACCTAAAATCAAAACAAATGAATCAACAAGTGGATCCCATAAACCCACGTGAGCATTCCGACAATGAAGAATGATAGAGGGGCAAAATTAAAAATTTGTAACAGTTAAAGGCTGATATCGTAATATATTTTTTTTATCGTAATAATAAAATTATGAGATGTATTTTTTTTGTAGGTCTGTTATTGTTGTTGATAATAATGGAGAAACTGCCTCCCATTGTAGAGTCTGTCCATATTTAGATCGTCTAATCAAATAAAAAAATAATTGGATATATAAACAAGTGAAACATCAGAATTTTTATAATTTAATTATATTATATCAATTTTTATTCATAAAATTTTATTTCAAATTATAAGATGAAATAAAAATTTTAAATTATTATAACATGTTATTATAATAATTGAATAATCTAATGATAATTAAAGTAATATTTACTTTGTAAAACACAAAGTAACTGTAGAGTGTGATATATAAGATTACAAATAATGAAAATCATGGCAATGGACTAATATGTCAAAGTACAAAAGTCGTCATTAATCAGTAATCTTGCAAATTGTTGAAATATGATTTCTAAAATTAATACTATTTCTTTTATGAAAAATAAATCTTGATAACAAAATATTTTGATTAAACATAATCTAAATAATTGTATAATTAGGAATTACTGAAATAAAATCTCATTAAAACCATAAAATTTCCGATCACTATTTTTCAATTGCATTAAAAGAGTTTTTTTTATTTTGTAACTCGACAATCTATATGTCTCATTTGATGAATTTAATTAGTTATAAATTGACTTTTTGATTTTGAACAAGTATTTGTTACATAAAAGATAATAACCCAAATTTGATGAAGGGTATTAACTTCAAACCTAAATTTCATACAGAGTTTTAACTTCATAAATAGGATTGTAAACAAGCCGAGTCACTCGCAAACTGTTCGAAATTCAACTTGATAAAAGTTCATTTAAACTTATATATTAAACTCATTTTATAAATGAATCGAGTTCAAAGTATGCAAACTTAATTTATAAAACTCACAAACAAACTCAAATAAAGGTTCAAGAGCGAACTTGTAATTTTTATGTATTAATGATTCAATTTTAAATACATAATATATAAATTTTTATTCATAATAAATGTAAAAAATATTTAAAAATATATCATTACAATAAATTTATTATTTTATAATAACTTATTTAGTAAATAAATATTTTAAAATTTTTAATGAATAATCTTAATTTATATTTTGTATTTTTAACAATTTTTTAGTTTGTTTAACCTCATTTAAGTTGAGAAACATTAATAGTCACAATAGACTCTACTTGAATTCGACTCAATTATAAATAAATTAAGTCTAAACTAGACAAAACCCAATTCAATTCAACTCATTTATATTCCTATCCATAAATGAACATTGAAAAATACTAATTAAAAATAAACATATCAATAATTTATATTTATTGAATGTAAAAAACAATTAAAATAAGGTAAGTAAATTATGATAACTTTTCTGAGATTTGGTCAAATTCATTAATTCGTTCTTATATTTTCATAAGTCAATTAATATCCATTTTATATTTAATTTTATTAATTATTTTTCTTTTTCGTTAATTAAATATTTACTTATGTTTGATATTTATATTATAAATCTGAGAGAGTATTAAATAAGTAAAAAAAATAGTTAATAAAATTAAACATAAAAAGATATTTAGTTAATTTCTAAAAATATAAATATGAATTAATAAATTAAAACAAATGTCAAATGTTGTTAGTAAACTACCATTAAAACAAGAAGGATAATAAAAAACATTTTGACGATGATCAACACTGACCAAATACAATTTTTTTTTTTTTTTTTAAGGACAGAAAAGATGCCGCTTGACCTCAAGCTGTGATGAATACTTTTTCTTTTATCAGAGGATACTTTTTATTTTTTGTTGTTTAATTTTGTTGATAGAAAAATATAATAAATCGGATCATGTCATTGCAAGTTGTAGTAGTTGACTTAGATTTGAGGTTTTTTTTTTTTTTTTTAAAATGTAATTGTCGTAGATGAGTGCTTGCTTATACTTTAACCAATATTATTTCCGTGTGATACACGATTTTTACTTTTATCTATATAAATTAATTTATTTTGTATTTTTTGATAAAATAATATTTATATTTATAATTGCTAAAATATTATTAGTATATTTAAAGTTATTAGTCGAATATTTTATTTTATATTTAAATAATAGATATTTTAATTTTAAATTTCAAAATACTATTTAAATTAATAATATAAAATAGAGATTTTTGCAAAAATAACTAAAACATGGAGTTTTTTTTTTTTTCAAAAATATGGTGGATTTCATTTCTTTCAAAACCATGGTGCTAACTAAAATTCTTTTAAAAAATACGGTGGCTGTTATAATGTACAAACTATTAGTTTTCATAATAACAACAAGGCATCATAAACATAAACCCTAAAAATCTTTAACACTAAATATTTTTACAATACAATAAAATAAATAAGATAGAAAACTTACTTAAATTTGTTTTAGAATTCATACTTGAAGTCATTGATGAAAAATAAATTTCTCTTTTTTGTCTCTTAATTTCTTAATCACATCTTTAAATGGAGTTAGAGTTGTGTTTCATTGGGGAGAGAGGACCAATTTACATACTTATTTATAGGCATCCTTGTTTAATCTAGTACGTCTATCATGTAACCTTAAAATCAACGTACGTGATTAATTCACATAATCCCAGTCTAATTAGGATTAATATTTTACTTTCAACTAATTTTCATTGGGCCACATTTTACGGGCTTATTTTCTAATATTCTCCTACTTGATCTGATTAAAATTAATATAACGCTTATTGTATTCATAATAATTAATAACTTATGATTTCATCATAATAATATATGTAATAATCCAAATTTTTGGTTAATATTAATAATAATCAAAGAACCAGTTGTTGATGGACACGTGGGTGTCCATCACTTTATTAAAGTGATTATGCAGAGTAAAATGAAGAAGCAGCGGGTGTATGCTGGTTGAAGGGGAAAATTTTATTTTAATACCAATTCTTATCTTTTTTCTTTTTCGTTAAATACTCAAATGAACTCCAGTCAACTCTAAATTTGAACTGTAAATTCATTTCACCCTTTTTTATCTCTTTATAATTTTTTTTCTAAGAAAACACTCAGAAAATGCCTAGAAATTCAAAGAAATCATTGGTATTTTCTGTAATTTTCTACTATTCTGGTGGGTTTTGGGCAACAAGATTGCCTCCATTACGTCCTTCTCATTATAAGGAGTCTATAGATACTAACCATGCATATGATCTACATGGGTAGAATATTTGGTGAATATTTTTAGGTAAATTCAGTTTTTATTCCAATTTTGTTATTCAGTATATATTTTAGGTTGTTTGAGGCTATTTTTGTGTTCTAGTAATTATTAGAAAAATTTTGGTATATTCGGTTTTGTTGAGTGACATTTTTCCGGTGAAAAATTCGATGGGTCCCACCCGAACTCTTCTGAATGAACAATATCGACCTCGAGATAAATGTATGAAACTATTTTAATAAATAGTATAAATTATAAAGATTAATTTCCATAAATGGATTTTAATTTAATTCTTTATAGATTTTGAGTAAAAAAATCTCAAAAAGTTTGTAGTGAAAATTAGTCAATTTCCATTTACATTAGTTTAATCACCAAAGATAATTCTTAACCCTCAAATTAATCATTTAGGATGTTCCTAAGTCAATTTCCATGATTCCATCATTTTATAAATTTTTAGAATTTTTAGGAGTTATTAAGAATTTATTTAATAATTATTCTATATATATATATATATATATATATATATATATATATATATATATATATATATATATGTATGTATGTATGTATATTGTCTTTAGAGTATACCTGTCACGACCCAAAACAGGGGCCATGACCGGCGCTAGGGAACGAAATTCTTTCGAATCCGGAACTCGTAGCAAGCCTAAAAATAAAATAAAATAAACATGCAATAATAATAACAATATATAATGCAGCGGAAATAAAAATCATAAATATCACAATAACATCTCCACCACTGGATTTAAATCAAATCCTCATCATCACATATATATATAAACTCTTTTAATACAAATCCAGTTCAAATATATAATACAACATCTCTTTAAATATTTAATGACTACTGCAGTGTCTAGATAAAATAAACACAAGACTCAGATAAGCAGTTTACACAAAGAAGCCGGGGTGGAAGAAATTCGGCGTACAGGCTTGCTACTGAGGTCTGAAGACGATGACTCTCCTGAAAAATAGTCAACGGAGGGGAGTCAGACCTCACTGAGTGAATTACTATAATATATATACATGCATACTAAATGCCAATGCACACAGTCAAAAGTATATATAATATATATATATATATATATATATATATATATAGGCAAATACACACAGATGCAAGAAATTCATTTTATATATTTGACTGAAAATCATCGTTTATGAAGGATCAAATAGAACCCTATGATATCGCAACCTCAAAGCAGTGTTAGACAACACTCTAGCCATACAGGCTCACTTAATCCAAATATATCCACTTAATCCATTTAGACAGTAAATTGGCCCCAAGATACTAAGTCAACTGAGCTCCAGCAGTCTGACTGCCAGTGTGATTGGCCCTGAGACACTTGGTCAACCAAGCTCCAGCAATCACACCCAAATCACATCACACATCAGATAAATCAATTCCAATCAATATCCACAAATAGGTTAGTAATATAGCCTAAATGCTATAAGCGCATCGGTACGTACTTGGTCCTAGTGTTGCCCACTAGGTAGCACGTTCTATTGATATCCTTCATTAATAATATAAAACACTCATTCACAAATAAATGATGCATGAATTTAAATAAAATAACAATATAAACCACATATATATACTAGAAATATATCAAAAATAAACCAGGAATATTTCGAGTATATATACGTCAAATAAATTCAATCAAATTACAAATTAAGCTAGAAATATATTTAAAAACATTTTAAATATAATTTATTAATAAAACATGCATATAATTTAATATATACCAAAAATAAACCAAAGATAAACCAAAAATATACTTAAATACTAATCACATTATTTTTGCATATTTAATCAAAATAAAACATATATTCTAAAATCATGCATCCTAAAGCATATATATATAAAATAGTAACTCACACTTAGTGCACTCCACGAGATGGGTCCGACGGGCCTGGTCCATTAGGTTTCGGTCTCGGCGCAACTAAACAAACAATAAATAACAGACATCAGAATAAACCTAACAGAAAAATCCTAGAACTCGATCTAGAATATTAATCACAGAAACAGGATTAGGGATCGACCAGACATCACGTTTTACGAGAATTCTATCAAAAATTCGGCAGAATCTCCCTTGTAAAATAGACATCTCTCTACTCAAAGAGTAGAGCCGACACTGCAAAGAAATACACTTTGAAAATAAACGCAAAATTACATTCACAACCCCTCGGTCGGACTCCAAACTATAGTCTATCGACCGGGGTTCACAATCACAGAACAATTTCAGAAATACCAAAAATACCCTTATAACATAGAAATTCATTTTATAAGTAAAAATTACATAATTAACCTTTAAACACAGTAAAAACCGATAAAAACTCATTTTATTAGTAAAATCGAATATTATATATATAATTGAAAATAATTCACGAAAAATAGTTTTAATTAGTTAAAAATACTAAATAATTTATGGAAATCATTTTTATACCTTAAATAACTATTAAAACCAATTAAATTACATTTTTAGCCAATTTAGGGTAAAATTACCAAAATACCCCTATATATATAAATATACTAAAATTCATTCAAAAATTCACCAAAAATTATATAAGTACTCAAAATTAATTTTCTCAACATATTTATCAATAATATCAATAATTAAACTCAATTAACCAATTAATTTCAATTTAAAACACAATTAACCCTAATTTTCCAAAATTACATAAACTTAAATAATTCAAAATAAATACATAGAAATTCATAAAAATTCCAAAGAAATTCCTATAATTCATTTCAACACCTATAATTATCATAAAACACAATTTCATAATTTATTTAATTATTTTCCGAAAATTAGAAAATAATATTAAAATATACAAAAATACCCAAAAATCAAATTAATCTCCAAAAATTCCACAAAAATTCATACATGTATATTAAACTAAGGGGAACAACATTTGTGAAATAATTTTTCATGAATCAGTCAAATTGAAGGTCAAAAAATTCAATAACCCTAATATGGCCGAAATCTAAAATTCAAAACCTAAGCAAATCAAGACCATTTAAGCTCAAACCAAAGCTAGAATCACACTCACCGGAGCTCAAGGAGAAGAAAGAGACTGGCAGTGTCAAAAATGGTGGTCGGAAACGTCGTGATCGACGGTGAAGAAGAATTCGGCTTCTCTGGCCAAAACCGATCTCCAGACGCCGGAAACGGTTGCTACAGGCGACGAGGAAGGCTAGGGAAGGTGGTGGTGCGCCGGACGGCACACCAATGGTAAGAAATTGGCATGACAGGCGGCGGAACGACGATGGGGAAGTGATCGGGGAAGAAGAGAGAAATCGAGGGCAATTCGGTAATTTTCCAAAAAACTTGATTTTTGACATATTATATGTATATATATATACTTTATACTATATAATAAAATAATATTAAATTACACACATTAAATATACACCACACACTTAATATTTAATATTTTAAAATTTAATAATAAATAAAAATAATTAAATAACAATAAAACTAATAAATAATTAATAAAATATTAGGGTAATTAATTAAACCCTAATTAATTAAATAAATACACATATATATTTTATTTAGTACTTTAAAAATATATATAAGTTCATGCAAGTCCGTAAATCTATTTAAAATAATTAATAGTAAATTATTTACGTGAAAATTTCCCCGAAAATGAAAGTCCCGGGAAAATTTTACGTAAAGCACTTTAAATAATACACAATAATTAAAATAGATTTTAAATATATATCAACTCGTAAAAATATCATAATATATATACAAAAATTATTAACACTGCATATCCCGATGTAGTATTAAAATATTTAAAAATACGGGATATTACAATACTAGAGCGGAGATATCGAGTAATAGGTGGACAATGACACATTAGCCTACTTGCTCCATTTGTAAGTTAATATTTGAAATGTGTGTTGGATTTATGCATAAAGGATAAATTGATTGAATATATTTAAAAAGGAAAATTTAATTAAAGAATTTATATTTTAATATTGAAATACTTATATTGTTGAATTATTATATTTAAGAAGAGGATTCAATTTAAAAATTTATATTTCTAATATTTGAATATTGAAAGGGTTGATTTTGATATTTTAATATATTGATTATGTTTTGATTATATTCAATGTTATTTTGCCATTATTATTTTATCACGGTAACTATTGACGCTTTAATTCAGTTATTTGTTATTATGATTTTTATTATAAGGATATGGTGAGAAAATAAAAGTACCTTCATTTCAATTATAGCATTTCTTGTGCATTAAATATTTTTGAAAAAAATTGGTAGAACATGCTACTTAGTGGGCTACAATAGGATTGTTGTGCAACAGTATGCTAGTTGCTAGGTTACAATATGTTGATTGATATGAGATTATATAATCTGAGATATGGGTACATGATTATTGAGATTTGTGGATAGAGAGTGGTATAGCCACGGGAGCTCAGTTGACCTACAGTGTCTCGAGCTGGCCATGCCGGCAGGGGGATTGTTGTAGCTCGATTAACCTTTTCAGGGTCTCGGGGCTAGTTCACTGCCAAATTGGGAAAAAGAAATATTATTTGGATTTAAGAAGGCCTAATGGCCAGTGAGGTACAATAATTGAGGTTATGGATATCTTAGGGTCCTACCATGATTTTTCACTTAAAAGAATATTTTAAAGAAATATTACTTAAATTTCAAAGGTATTATGAGAGTTTATAAAAGTCTTTAAAATTTGTAAAGATGATTTTGGAAAAAAAAATGGTTTTAAATATAAGTTATATATTATTATTATTATTATTATTATTATTATTATATTTTCGTAAAATCTTTTAATAAAGAAGGATTTTAAAACAAAATGCATTTCCTTAAATTAGCTTATTCAGTGAGGTCTGACTCCCCTCAATTATTTTTCCCAAGATCTCTGGAGTCTACAGTTAGTTATACTTGTCTACGCTAGACTTGTTCTTCCCCGGCTACTTTATATATGTCATGTTAATATTTATTGTTTTGTATTCGCACTCTAGATACCATAGTAGTTGTTGAACGTTTGGTAAATGTATTTGTATTTGATTAGTTAAATTTGGGTTTATGTATTTTTATGATGATATATGTGTTGAGCATATATTTTGTATCGAAGATTGATATTTGTGATGGACTATTAGAGTTGTTGTGATGTAGTATTGATGAAAGAATGTTTTAGAAGTACCTTTCTTGATTTACAGGTTTTAGGTTTATTCTTGGTACAGAGGAAACTCTGCTGGATTTTTGTTAGAATAAGAGAGTTGATTTAATTTTATCAGTGAAAATTTTATTAAGTCTTATTACGGGTTTTGGAAGTTTCTCGCTTTCCCATTCCCTAGTGTCAGTCACATGCCCTTTGGGTTTGGGTCATGACAAAGTTGATATCAGAGCTTATGGTTGATTTTTTGCTTTTTTGGTCATTGAATTATGTCATTTCTTGAAACTACTACGGTGAATATGTGGTAATTGTTAATTGATGTCATCATTGTTTCTAGAATTCCGCATATAAGTTAGTTTTCTTGTCATGTCTTGAATCTTGTTAATCTATGTGTCTTTTTAAGAGAGGTGAATGTGAACTGCTTATTCTGTAGAGATAGTATAATGATAAGTAGTCCATTTAATATGAAGTTTCAATTCTAGTTCCAACCCTTACTCCACCACCTGGTATAAGGGTAAGTCAGAGGTAGTATATTATGTTGATGAGCAGTCATTTCATGATAAAAATCTACCCTTTGTCCCCCTAGCCAAAAGAAGCGATGGTCCTAAAGCGGTAACGGTTCAGAGACAAGGACAACAACAGCTAACAAAAATAGCTACTCCAAATATACATCCTACAACTTTTGTAGTTGGTGCAGCAAGGTGTAATCAAGGACTAATAGCATTTAATCAAACCATGCCTTTAGAATAATATATGCTACAATAGAGAAATCAAAGGATTTTGATTGTTGAGCTGTCAAATCAAGCAACTACACAAGATTAGTTTGTGTTGTCGATCCAGTCATATATGATATGATTATCATAATATGGTTAGAGTTTAAAGAGTGAATTCTAAGATACTTTTATTCACCTTCTATAAAGGATAATTATAGATGACAACTAATGCATATAGCTAGAGGATAGCAGTTAGTATAGGAGTGGACCTATGAGTTTTTCAAGCTATCCCATGCTTTAGACGTGATGTAAAATGAGGAAAGAGTAGTATAACTGTATGTTATAGGATTAGGTCGAGCATATATTGGCATCCGAGCTAAGGACTAGAGTTTAGAGATTTGTTTATGGATTTGGTCTTATTGGAAGTAATTGATATTGATATGGTTTTAGAAATGGATTGGTTAACTCAATATTATGCTACTTTAGATTATCGAGAGAAGGAAGTAATTTTTAGAATTCTAAAAGATGCAAAATTTTGATTTAAAGGTGACAAGAATTCAATGCTCAGAATCTCATTTCTACAATCACAACTAGAAAGATGCTTAAAAGGGGATGTTAAAGCTATTTAGTTGTAGTAAGAGATACAAGGTCAAATAAAGGGGGCAGCTGAGAATGTGTCAGTGCTGTATGAGTTTCCTAATGTTTTTCCTAAAGAATTATCAGGCTTGTCACCAGAAAGAGAGATAGAATTCTATATTGATGTTGTACCTGGTAAGATCCTATCTCTAAGCCACCTTATAGAATGACACCTGCAGAATTGAATGTGCTTAGAGAATAGTTGCAAGAGTTGCTTGATAAGAGTTTTTTTTAGACCTAACACATCTCCTTGGGGGGTACCAGTGTTATTTGTAAAGAAGAAGGATGATAGTTTTTGACTTTGTATCGACTATAGGCAGTTAAATAAAGTTACCATCAAGAACAAGTATCCTCTTCTAAGGATTGATGACTTATTTAATTAGCTTCAAGGGGCTTGATGTTTTTCTAAGATTGACTTGAGGTCAAGGTATCATTAGTTGAGAATTAGAAGTGGAGATATACCCAAGACTACATTTCATACAAGATATGGCCATTATAAGTTTTGGTGATGTCCTTTGGGTTAACTAATGCCCTAGCAGCTTTTATGGGCTTGATGAATTGAGTGTTTAGGCCATTTTTGGACCTATTTGTGATAGTGTTTATTGATGATGTTTTGGTCTATTCCAAGAGTGAAACGGAGCATGCTATGCAATTAAGAATGGTGCTTCAAACTTTGAGAAGGCACTAACTGTATGCCAAATTCTCTAAGTGTGAGTTTTGGTTGGATCAAGTGGCATTCTTAGGCCATGTGGTATCTAAAGACGGTATACAAGTAGATTCCAAAAAGATTGAAGCTATTACAGAGTGGCCGAGACCTACGACGGTCACTAAAATAAGGAGTTTTTCTGGCTACTACAGGAGATTTATGAAGTATTTTTCCATCACACCTTTAATAAGGTTGACCTAGAAAAAAAATTCTACATTTGTGTGGGTGGATAGATGTGAGGAGCATTTCCATTTGCTTAAGGATAGATTAACTTTAGCTCGAGTATTGACTTTACCTTTTGGAGGTGAAGGGTATACCATGTATTGTGATGCTTCTCGAGTAAGATTAGGTTGTGTATTAATGTAGAATGGGAGAGTATTTGCCTATGCTTCACGTAAGTTAAAGAAGCACGGGTAAAACTATCTTACTCATGATTTGGAAATGGCAGCAGTGGTATTTGTATTAAAGATTTAGAGGCATTACTTGTATAAAGTAACTTATGAAATATATTCCGACCATAAGAGCTTAAAGTATATCTTCTAGCAGAGGGGCTTGAACTTGAGGCAAAGGATATGGATGGAACTTCTCAAGGACTATGGTTGCTCCATTCTTTATCATCTAGGTAAAGCTAATGTTGTAACTAATGCATGGAGTAAAAAGTCAGCAGGCAACCTTGCTCACATTAGTATGGAAAGGAGGCCAATCATTAAAGAATTGTATGAGTTGATTGATCAAGGTTTATAATGGAAGGTAACCAAGAAATTTCTTTTAGCTCAATTTAAAATATGATCAATGTACTTGGATATAGTGAAAACAACTAAAAAAAGGGACCCGCGGTTGCAAAGAATAATGTCAGAGGTGCAACGGGGCCAATCCTGAGAGTTTGTTATTAATATTGAGAGTGTGTTGCATTTGAGCACTAGGTTATGTGTATCAGATGTAGATGACTTAAAGAAAGAGATTATGGAAGAAGTTCATTTTTTTCTTACAGAGTTCATCCTAGTTCTACTAAGATGTATCATGATTTGAAAGATACATATTGGTGGAATGAGATGAAAAGAGATATTGTAGCATTTGTATCCAAGTGTCTCATATGTCAATAAGTGAAATTGGAACATCAAAGGCCCTCTGGATTGTTGTAGCAGTTGTCTATCCCTAAAATGAAAGTGGAATATGATTGCTATGGATTTCATGATTGGATTACCTTATACAATAGAAGGTTATGCTGTTATATAAGTGATAGTTGACAGGTTGATGAAGTTAGCTCACTTCTTGCTAATTAAGAAGACATACTTTATTGACAGGTTAGCAAGGTTGTATGTCAACTGAATTGTTTGCTTGTATAGAGTGCTAGAAAGAATAGTGTCTAAAAGATGAGCTACCTTTACTTTAGTCTTTTTTGTAAGAATTGTATAAAGCATTGAGCATGAGACTTGACTTTAGGACATCTTTTCGTCCTTAAACTGATAGTTAGTCAAAACAGGCCATTCAGACATTAAAAGATATGATGAGAATGTGTGTGATGGATTTTGGTGGTTAATGAGATATGCACTTGTCATTGATTAAATTTGAATATAATAATATTTATCATGCAAGTATTGGAATGGGTCCATATGAAGGATTGTATAGAAGGAAGTGTAGATCACTCTTATATTGGGAAGTTGGTGAGAGATAATTGACTAGTCTAGTTTTAATGCAAGTGACTTCTAAGAAAGTTTCTGTCATTCAAAAAAAATTAAGGATAACTTTTAGTCGACAGAAAAGCTATGAAGATCCTAAGAGAAAGGATGTATTACTTTCTATTAGAGACATGGTGTTTCTCAAGGTGTCCTTCAGCCACATCCAGTGGAGCTTAGTGAGGATTTGTCATATAAAAAGTATCCCGTTGCGATTATGGACCAACAAGTTCGTTAGCTTCGCACTAAAGAGATTCCTATGGTGAAGGTGTTGTGGAGTAACCATACAATTGCGAACAGTACTTGAGAAAGAGAAGTGGATATGCATAATCGATACCCCTATCTTTTTGCATATTGATATAAAAATTCGGGGATGAATTTTCTTAAGGGGGGAAGAATGTAATAACCCAAATTTTTGGTTAATAATAATAATAATAAAGGCAATAATAATAATAGTAAAATACTTATTTTACTATTATTATTATTGCCTTTATTATTATTATTATTATTATTATTATTAAAAAAAAAGAACCAACTGTTGATGGACATGTGAGTGTCCATCACTTTATTAAAGTGATCTGCAGAGTGAAATGGAGAAGCAGTAGGTGTATGGTAGTTGAAGGGGAAATTTTCATTTTAATATAAATTCTTTTCTTTTTTTTTCTTTTTCATTAAATACCCAAACGAACTCCAATCGACCCCAAATTTAAACTGTAACTTCACCTCACCCTCTTCTATCACCCTATAATTTTTGTTTTTCAAGAAAACACCCAAAAATTCAAAGAAACCATCGGCCTTTTTTTATAATTTTTTACTATTTCATGGGTTTTAGGCGACGGGGTTGCCTCCATTTCATCCCTCTTATCTTTAGGAGTCTATAGGTATTGACCATTCATCTAATCTATGTCAATAGAATATTTGGCGAATAATTTTAAGTAAATTCAGTTTTTATTCCAATTTTGTTATTCAGTATATACTTTTAGGTTGTTTGAGGCTATTTTTGTGTTCTAGTAATTATTAGGAACAATTTGGTATATTCAGTTTTGTCGGGTGGCACTTTTTCGGTGAAAAATTCGGTGGGTCCCACCCGAACTCCAGTTAATGAAAAGTGTTGACCCCAGGATAAATGCATGAAACTATATTTAAATAAATAATATAAATTATAGTGATCAATTTCTATGAATGGAGTTTAACTTAATTCTTTACGGATTTTTAGTAAAAAAATTTTGGAAAGTTTAAAGTGAAAATTAGTTAATTTCCATTTAAGTTAGTTTAATTGTCGGAGATAATTCTTAAGCCTAAAATTAATCATTTAGGATATTTCTTCCATGATTCTATCATTTTATAAATTTTTAGAATTTTTGGGAGTTATTAGGAATTTATTATATATATATATATTGTTTTTAGAGCATATCAGAGCGGAGATATCAGGTAATAGGCGGACAAGAACACATTAACTTGTTCGCTTCACTTGTAAGTTAATATTTGAAATGTGTGTTAGATTTACGCATAAAGGATAAATTGATTGAATATATTTAAAAAGAAAAATTTAATTAAAGAATTTATATTTTAATATTGAAATACTTATATTGTTGAATTATTATATTTAAGAAGAGTATTCGATATAAGAATTTATATTTCTAATATTTGAATACTGAAAGGTTTGATTTTGATATTTTAATAAATTGATTATGTTTTGATTATATTCAATGTTATTTTGTCGTTATTGTTTTATCATGGTGACTATTGACGCATTAATTCGGATATTTGTTATTATGATTTTTATTATAAGGATATGGTGAGAAATTAAGAGTACTTTCATTTTTAATTATAGTATTTCTTGTACATTTTATGTATATTTATAAATATTTTTAGAAAAAGACTGGTAGAACATGTTACATAATGGGTTACACCAGGATTATTGCACAACAGTACGCTAGTTGCTAGGTTATGATATATTGATTGATATGAGATTATATGATCTAAGATATGGATACATGATTATTGAGATTTGTGGATAGAAAGCGGTGCGGTTGTGAGAGCTTGGTTGACCTGCAGTGTCTCGGGGCTAGTTATGACGGCAGTGGGATTACTATAGCTCGTTTGAACTTTAAGGTCTCAGGGCCGGTCCACTGTCAAATTGGGAAAAATAAATATTATTTGAATTCAAGAAGGCCTAATGGCCAGTGAGGTACAGTGATTGAGGTTACGTATATCTTAGGGTCCTACCATGATTTTCCACTTAAAAAAATATTTTAAAGAAATGTTGTTTCTATTTCAAAGGTATAATGAGAGTTTATAAAAGTCTTTAAGATTTGTAAAGATGATTTGGAAAAAAAATCATGGTTTTAAACATAAGTTATATATATTTTATTATATTTCCATAAAATCTTTTAATAAAGAAGGATTTTAAAACAGAATGCATTTCCTTATATTAGCTTATTTAATGAGGTCTAACTCCCCTCAATTATTTTTCCCAAAATCTCTAGAGTCTATAGTTAGTTATACTTGTCTGCGCTGGACTTGTTCTTCCTTGACTACTTTATGTATGTCATATTAATATTTATTGTCTTATATTTGTACTTTAGACATCACAGTAGTAGTTGAACATTTGGTAAATGTATTTATATTTGATCAGTTAAAATTGGATTTATGTATTTTTATGATGATATATGTGTTGAGCATATATTTTGTATTGGAGATTGATATTTGTAATGGGTTATTGGAGTTATCGTAATGCAGTATTGATGGAAGAATGTTTTGGAAGTGCATTTCTTGATTTACAATTTTTGGGTTTATTCTCGCTATAGAGAAAACTCTATCGGATTTTTGTTAGAATAAGAGACTTAATTTAATTTTACCACTGAAAATTTTATTAAGACTTATTATGAGTTTTGGAAGCTTTTTGCTTTTCCATTCCCTAATGTTGGTCATATGCCCTTTGGGTTCGGGTCATGACAATATAATATGAAGATTGTTCAGTGTGAGTTACAGTGGTTATGTCTTTTTTCATTGAACACTCCCTTTCAATACTACAACACTTACAATTTGTCATATCATATCTATAATTGAAAAAATACAAAATATAATTTCATAATGGTCCACGATAATGTCAAATAATGACTTTTCCTATTTAACTTTAAATCAATCATATGTACACAAACATAAGAAATAAGAAATCCATAATGCATATTAGAAACACATAATAGAGCTTAGAGTGTCATTACATAATCAATCATCATAATCATTATTACAACCAAGGTCCATCCTTAGAACATGTTCCTTAAATAATTTTGGTTAAAGCATTCACAATCATAAGTTCAATACTAATGTGTTGAATAGACACTCTTCGTTTCTAAATCTCCTCTCTAATAATAAAATACTTTAACTCTATATGTTTGACACCTTTTGAGTATTTGTCATTTTTAGAGAAGAACACTGCTGTAAAATTATCACAATGAATTTTAAGTGTCTTGGTAATGGTGTCAACAACCCTAAGTCTTGAAATTAAGTTTTGCATCCATAATGCATTAATTATGGCTTTAAAATCCATAAATTTTGTCTTCATAGTGGATGAAGCAATAACAGTTCATTTTGCAGTTTTCCATGATTTTACTGCTTTTGCTAATAGGTAGCAAAATGTGGACTTTCTACTATCAAGGCATGTAGCAAAATCTAAATATGAATATGCAATCCAATCACCTCTAATTCATTAGATCTCTTATATGTGAGCATGTAATTCTTTATTCCTTAAAGGTACCTTAATACTTTCTTTACAACCTTCCAATGATTAATTCCAGGATTACTTTAGTACCTGCCTAACATTCCAATCGCGAAACTAATGTCCGATATGGTGCAGGTTTGCAAGTACATTAAACTTCCAACAATAGAAGGAAATGGAATTGATTCCATTTGTTTTTATTTTACATCATTTTTTGGACATTGCATATGACTAAATTTGTCACTTTTCAGTGTGGGAACAACCCAAAGTGAACATTTATTCATGTTAAATTTTTCAGGAATTTTTTCAATATAGGCTTTTTGAGATAATCCTAACAATCCATGTGATTTATCATAATAAATTTCTATTCCAATCATATAAGATGCCTCTCCCATATCTATCATTTCAATGTTTTTGGCAAGAAATTATTTAGTCTTATGCATTATGCCTAAATCATTAGCTGCAAGCAAAATATCATCACCATACAAAACAAAAAATATAAACTTACTCCTACTGATCTTTTGGCATATACATCAATCAATAGTATTTTCTTTAAAATGAAAAGATGTAATAATGGTATTGAACTTAATATACTATTATTGGGAAGTTTGTTTAAGTCCATATATTGATTTCTTAAGTTTACACACCATTTGACTTTCACCTTCCATGAAAAAACCTTCATTTTGATCCATGTAGACCTCCTCCCCTAAATCTCCATTTAGAAAGGCTATTTTCACATCCATTTGAGGTAGCTCTAAGTCATAATGAGCAACTAGTGCCATAATTATTCTTAATGAATCTTTCCTTGAGACTGGAGAAAATGTCTCTCTATAATCAATGCCATTTTTTTTCTAATATAGCCCTTAGAAACAAGTCTAACTTTATATCTTTCAATATTGCCTTTTGAGTCATGCTTTTTCTTAAAGAACCATTTACACCAACTCTTTTATAATTTTCTAGCAATTTAATAAGATCCCAAACATTGTTTTGCTTTATAGATTTCAATTCATCTTTCACAACATCAATCCATTTATTAGATTTGACATTATTTATGGCTTGTGAATTTGAAACTGGATACTCATTTATTCTAATTTCAGAATTTGACTCTTGTAAATAAACCATATAATCATTTAGAATAGCTGATCTCCTTTCTTTTTAAAATCTTCTAACTACTATTCCTTACGATTCATTTGCATCAATCATATATGAGTTAGTTACTTGATGGGGTGGTTCTTCATTCAAATATTGTTTAGTGTTATCATTATATCCTTCAACACTTGAAATAACATTTGGTAAATTAATGGATGAAGGAACATTCATGTGTAAAGGAACATTTACATTAATTTCCTTTATCTCCATATTTCATTATTCATCACTCCTACTAACATCACCATTCTTAATAAAATTTTCATTTCCAATTTCAATAATTCTTGGACTATGTTTTGGATAATAAAATATGTACCTTTTAGATTTCTTTAGGTAACTAATGAAATAACCTCTAACAGTTTGAGAATCTAACTTTCTTTTATATGGATTATAAATTCTTACTTCCACTAGGCAACCCCAAACATGCAAGTACCGTAAACTAGATTTCCTTCCTGTCCATAATTTAAAAGAGTCTTTTGAACTACTTTACTAAGAACCCTATTTAATAAATATATTACAGTTTTAAGTGCGTACATCTATAATGATTTGGGTAAAAAGGAGTTAGTCATCATACTACTATCCATATCCATTAAAGTTTGATTACACCTTTCTGCTACACCATTTTATTAAGGTGTACCTGGTATAGTATACTATGCACATTTGCCATGACTTTTGAGGAGTTTTGCAAATAGACCAGGACATGATCCAGACTCATCATATTTTCCATAATATTCATCACCTCTATCAAATCTTACAATTTTTTATGACCTTTTTTTATCTTATTGCCTCTCAACCTTCTTTATATATGCCTCAAGAGCATTGATTAATTAAGATTTTTCATGAAGTAAATATATATAACCATAATATGAAAAATCATCGATAAAGGTGATAAAATATATTTTCCCATTAATAGTTATAGTGTCAAAAGGTCTATAAGTGTCAGTGTGTATAATTTCAAGAAGCTGAGTGCTTCTTGTGGCTCCTTTTTTAGAATGTTTGGTTTACTTACACTTTATGCAATCCACATAAATCCCGAGATCAATAAAATTTAGATTTGAAAGAATTTAATTATTTAATAATCTATGTAACCTTTCTTTAGATATGTGACCTAAATGTTTATGTCATAAGTAAGCAGAATTTTCATTCATCATTCTACGTTTAAGTCCAATATTGCTATTCACTATAAGTAAGGATTCAATAAAAATATTATTAATTTTTAGTTTGTATAAACCATCAATGAGAAAATCAAAACTAATAAATCCAAAATTTTTAAACAAACTAAAACTATTAGATCCAAACCTACTATTAAGACCATAAACATCTAGTCTAGAAATAAAAATAAGGTTTCTACTAATTAAAGGTACATCAATGGTCTCAGATAAGTCTAACTGATAGCCACTATCTAAGATTAAATGATAAGTTCCAATTCCTTCAATCATTGCCTTAAATAGAAAATCACTTGTTGGGTTTGTCGTTCAAATTGTAATGAATCCCTGCATCATATTAGCCACATGAGTTGTAGCACCAAAATCAAGCCACCAAGTATTACTAGGAACTTTAGCTAAGTTTGATTCAAAAATTGGAGAAGCATAATGAAAGATACCTTTCTTTTCGAACTAAGTCTTGCATTTTAAGCGTTCTTTCTGATAGTGTCCTTTCTTATAAAAGTGACATCTATCAATCTTTCATTCCTTTTCTTCTGCCTGAGAAGCATTAGCAGGCCTTTTGGTTCTCTTAAACTTATTGGCTTTGACTTTCATTCTTTTTTCAACTCTTTGACCCACAAGATTAACAATGCGATTCCTTTGATTCTTTAATCTTGTTTCCTCCTAAACAAGCCTACCAGCCAATTCATTAATATCTCACTTATCCTTTATAGTGTTAGAGTTAATTTGAAAAGGCCTATACATAAGAGGAAGTGAATTCAATATAAATTGCACTAAAAAGGAATCCTCCACTGCCAATCCCAAGGACGTTAGTCTTGCTATGATATTAGTCATCTCAATAATATAATCTTGCATGCCCTTTGACCCATCATACTTTATGGTCGTAAGCTTTATCATTAATGTACCAGCTAGAGATTTGTCAGCAGAATGAAAATGTTCTTCCACAAATGCGAGAAATTCTTTAGCACTTTCTATTTGTGGAATGGTAGACTTAATGTTGTTGGCAATTATCATTTGCAAAAACTTTAGGCATAATCTGTTACTGCGTTCCCATGCCTTAAAGTGCAACTTCTCAGCCTTGCTACTTGAATCGTTAATAGCAGCAGGGTTATTTTCCAATAATGCTAAGTTGAGATCAATAGAATCTAAATGAAAATCAATTTGCTCATTCCATTTAGTGAAGTTTGTACCATTAAATACAATAAAAAATGATGCAAGTGAATGAATTGCAATAGTTGCAAAATATAACATAATGCCCATAATTAATATTCAAGAAAATAGTAAATTAGTTCTCCTTTGCGTAGATACTACAACATACTTCAAATACTATGTAAATAAATGTAATGGGTAATTATTATATTTTAATTAAACATATTTAACATCTTTGGATAATCAAACATATTCAATCAAAATATAATAATATACCCTAATAATGATCAACAACCATAGAATAATAATTTACCTTTGGGTAAATTCTCAAGTTCTAAATGTTTACACATTGTCATGGTATTTCATAAATAACATAATTTATACATGTAATAACACATTCTAGTGTAAGTCACTTTGACAACAATAAATTATAACAATGAATACATGTATTTGTTCGTAATAAAATACAGCAAACATATAATCATAATAAAATTATACTCATTAAATTAATCATAATAATTATGAACAAAATAATAATTTAACTTAATAGTTTATTAATAAATTTTCCCTGTTTGACACATAATATTTGTTTGCTCAAAGTAAAGGGATTTTTTTCTAATCATTCATATTACTACTATTAGGTACACAAACAACATAATAACTTCATAAATGGCAAAATTTTGTCATGATCCATACCCAATTAGCAAACCCACAAAATAAAAAGCATCATGTGGATTTATATAATGCATGGTATTCAAATCTCAAAAGCCCATATATTCAGCAAATAGAGCAACTATCATGTGTAGGGACATACTTCTTTATTATTTTTTATGTAATGAATTCTAAACTTATATTTGAGCAATGTTCTTATGATTATTATTATTATTTTGTTTAATGAAATAATCATTCAATAAATAACACTTAAATCAAGTAATTTATATCTATCATGTACATAAAATATTCAGTCTTTCAACACATGCTCTGATACCACTTGTTAGTTTTCATAATAATAAGATATCATAAATATAAACCTTAAGGATCTTTAAAACTAAATATTTTCATGATACAATAAAATAAATAGGATAGCAAACTTATTTGAATTTTCATTAGAATTCATACTTGCAGCCATTAATAAGAACTTCGTTTCTCTCTCTTGTTCCTTAATTTCTTAATCACACCTTTAGATGGAGTTAGGGTTGTGTTTCATTGGGGAGAGAAAAGACCAATTTACATACATATTTATAGGAAACCTTATTTGATATGATACATCCATCATATAACTCTAAAATCAACGTACGAGATTAATTCACACAATCTCAATCTAATTAAGATTAGTATTTTATTTTTAATTAATTTTAATTGGGCCACATTACAAGCTTATTTTCTAACACAAATAACAACCTAGCAACAATTTTACAATAACCACCACCACCAATAGCTATAAACCAAACTACAACTTTAAAAAAATAACCAACAACTAAATAACAACCTAACAAGAAAACTTCAACAATAATTAAAAAAAAATAGATAACATTAAAACATGCTCACAACAATCCTTCAACAACCATAAAATAGCAACAAAAAAAAACCATTGAACAACCAAAACACAAGAAATAACTATAAAACAACCTCACAAAAACCTAGAAACCAACCATAAGAAAGAAACAACAACCTAATAACAACCATTCAACAACCAAAAGGCAAAAAACAACATGAAATCAACTTAAAATAAACAAAACATTGATAAAAATAAACCAAAAAATAGCAACAATAACCAAACAACCAAAAAAACAAAAAATACGTAGTAACCAGAACCCAGCAACAACATGCCAACGACCAAAATGGACTAAAAAAACTTAAAAATAACAATATAACCCAACAACAACTTGAAAACAACTAAAAACCAACAAAACACCTCACAACAACCTTTTAACAATTAGAAAAAAACTATAAAACAACAACGAACTGAAAGGAAAAACCTAAAATAAAGAGAGAATATGGATAGCAACCTAAAAAAATAACTTAAAACAATCATAAAATATGGGCAACAACTTGAACAACCACAAAATAACCACACAACCCAACCACAACCTTCCATCAACCAAAAAACAATAAATAACATCATAACAACCCTTCAACAATCACAAAACAACCATAAATTAATAATAACAATCCAACAACAACCTAAGAAAAATTTAAAATGAGGAAAAAACAAAATAAAGAAGAAGAAGAACAAAACTCAAAAATACCCAAGTATAAGAACTAAAAAGAAAGAAATTTAACATATACTCATTGCAATTCTTAATGATTTATAAGATTGTAGGTTTCTAGTGAACTAAAAAATAAAAATGAAAAGATGAAAAATCTATGAATTTGCTCTATTTCAAGAAAAACATGCAAAATATTCTTCTAGTGAGGTTAATTTTGCAAATCTTGTAATGGTTAGTGTTGGATTTAGGAGAAGCGATGAAAAGAACGAAGATAAAAATAAGAACAAGGAGAAGAGATGAAGAGAACGAAAATAGAAAGAAGAACAAAGGAGAATAGATGAAGAGAATGAAGTGAAAAAAAAAGAACAAAGTAAAAATAAAAAGAAAAATTAAAAATTCATATTTTATGAGAACACATAGAGTTATTTTGAGAAACACCAACCATAAAAATAAAAACATTTAGTCAAATACAGTATACGATGTAATTTTTTCTATAAAATATATTATCATTTTATTTTTTATTTTGGAATATATGTTTTACTTTATTTTTTAATAAAGTTTTAGTTTTAATTAAATTATATATTTAAGTTATATATTCGAAAATACCCACAAAAACAGTTTTATATTAAACTTTCAATTTTTTTTGCACGGTACATCCATTTGCTAACACCTTCAATTCTTAAAGACTGTTATTGCTTTTCTAAAGAGTTAAAAACTTTACAACTATCGATGCTTAAATTTATGATTTTGAAAAAGAAAACCACAATAAGAGTTACTTTCTATTTGTATATTAAGGCCACAATAAATAATTTTAGTGAATGTATTCACAAAAAAAAAAAATCTAATATGTGCCCATTGTTTAAGTAGTATGATTAATTACATTTATACATTCATTCATAAAACATTTAGAAGTTGGCTAGATATCTTCTAGCAAATTTGAAACTCAATCACAAGAAAATAAATAAATGTAGTAGTAATATGAGTACCTGCCATAATCACATATAAAACCTAACCTTGATACCAAAATAAGGTAACTTGAAAACCTTCCAAAACTTTTCTCCTAAATTCCTGCATAAATCAAAGCATAACAAAATTATTTTTTAATGCAATTTAAGGACATGAACCATCTAGCCATCCTATCTTCTAGAAAAACACACAGAAATACAGAATAATAGAAACATTTTACTTTTTATATTGCACTCTGATGGTCCCTATAATATCTTAACTCCAGCTCAACTCTATATCATCCATGCACATGTCCATGAGCTGAAATAAATGAAAAGAAAAATGATCTAAGGGCTTGAGATTGCCCAAGACCCCTCCAATAGCCAACTTAGACTTGAATGATCAAGGGTAATCTCTCAGAATTATGGGTGTAAAATATATTAGGAGAAGGTATTAGAAGTGATGAAGGATATTTTATTCTCTAGAGAAGGTTTTTTCTAGATTTAGAAAGAAGAAGAAGAAAAAGAAAAGTAAGTTTAGAATATCGTACCTCTACCTTTTTATATATTGGTAAGGTATAAAAAGTACATTAGGAAGATGGTATAGGGGTAGGAAGGTGTCTACTACAGGTAGGAAATGAAGTATTACTTCTACAATTGAAGGATGACAAGTATGGGATGCCTTATCAGGGAGTGGGTTTATCAGGTGGCAAATTGCTTTTGGTTGCATTTAATGCATAGTAGAGGGACATTTTTTGTTTATCTAACTAGAGTGGTAAGATATCCTGAAGGATACCTGTATGGATTGTACGATTGTAATGGAAAGTTGAATGATCATAGTTGATATGGAATGCTGATATGTTATCTTGGTCAATTATTATTGGGCCACATGTCAGCTCATAATAGTCTGAATTTTTTTTGTACCATCAGTGGCCCCCTAGCCAAGCATGAGATGGTGAATGGTAAGTCTCAGGTCTGGGACCCATATGTATTAGTTAAACAAGTAAGCCCTAAGCCTTTGATAGGCATTATAATAAGGGGGAGAAAACTGACTATCGTGGCAGGAGTAGGTGGAAAAATGGCATCAAGTTGAGGCACATATTAGGGCGAGAGTTATGACCCAACTATCCTATTCTTTGTCATTCGTACTCTTTAAAGGGGTGTTTAAAATTTGAATTTGCAAATTTTTCCTTTTCTCATGAACAATTGAGATTTAGAGGAGGAAATAAATCCATACCACACATCTATCCTCTTTTCCTTGTCGATTTTTAAAATCATTTACAGGCTTTACTTCACCCACCTTTTTACTTTTTTTTTATTTGTATTTGTTACTACCCCTTTCAAGAAGTAATTTTCTATATCCTTTTTTTAACTTAAGCGTTCATAACTTTAATTCCTATAGGTACGTTACTTCTTTACACTTCTCTTTTATAAATTTTCTTACTTTTCTTTCAATTTTTGCTATAAAATGAGTGAATTGAAAAAGATATCATAGTATGGTTCAAGGTCTGGACTAGAGCACTCAAAAAGGCCACTAGGATATGGATCATATGACAATAGTATAATGTTGATTAGAGACCCCTTACCAAGTGAAAAAATTTTAGTAACACAAAACTCTATAGGAATTTTAAAAGTTGAGAAAGACAATAAGGACATGTTTTTCTTTTTAAAGTACATAAAGTATAGTATGGATCTACCTCATTCTTATTTTTTCCTTAAAGCTTTTAAATATTTCTCCAAATGTCCTCAAACCTTGACTCCTTACAGTGCTTAATTTTAATCTCCTTTTCCATTCTTTGTGAAAAACTAGGTGTTGTTCCCACTAGAAATTTATTCAAAACATTTTTTAACATAAGAGGCTATCTAATGGGTTCTATACATTTAGTAGTAGGCCTGGGCTAGTTCTCTTTGGTGAGATTCCAGAGATGGATAAAGGATGGAGGAATAAGTATTTGGTGGCTCGATTAAGGATGATGGGCCATTATAAGAATGGGGTTTTGATTTAGGTCGGAACAATGCATCTGACGATACTAAAGGATTGCCAAATCTAGCTAGTGAAGAGGAGGTCAGTTATAGACTGATAATAAGAGAAGGAACGAGGTATAAGATTCATAATCCACTCAGTAGGAATCCACTAGGTACTCTAGTAAAATAAGTTACAGTTGGGTTAGTCTGAATGGTTTTTCACTTTTTGTATGCACCTGGTATATTATGCTTTCCATGCCTTATGTTCATTCAAGATATCGCATGAAAAAAGGACTATAATACATGTTGTGGATTAGGTCATGTCGGATTATCAACCTTCACACAACTTGCGTGACCATAATGTCTTACTAGAGACCAATTATGACTTGTGAGCTAAAATGGAAATTTTAGGCCCACTACCAACATTGTGTGAACCTACAGGATCACATACTTAGAATAAGATCAAAGTATAATTAGGTTAATTAACCTAATAATAATCTCTTTAAAGGAGTAATTAAATCAATAAATGAATATATATATATATATATATATTTGTATTTATTTATTTATCTATTTCCTAATTTATTTAAATTAAGAGTTATTTAAAAAGTAGAAAATAATTATAATTTAGAATTAGAATTAAATAGAAAAAGGAAGTCTAATCTTACAAAAAATCTTTTGGTAAGTAAGTGGTTTAAGAAACCATATATGAGATGTCTATATATACATCTCTATCTCCAGGGTTTCATCAAACTATTATTCTCCTCCTTCTTCGTTCACTTCTTTGTGAAAGAAACAAACATAAAGAAAGATAAAAATTAAGAAGAGTCTTAAAGAGAGAAAGGTGCTATCACACCTATACTGTTTTAGATTCCTTATTTGTGTGGATACTAATAGAGGCAATGACTTTTTAATGGTGCCTCAATCCAAAAGGACCTACATGAAATGCTTGAGGTAGGGTGTCACTAGAGTGAACCCTATCTCTTCCTTCTAACCATCTTGCCATAAGATCATCTTAGTGAGTATTGGAAACCCTCTTAATCAATCTACTTGAATTACATGGATCCGATTTTAGGGTTTTCATGGTTAAAAGTTCTATTTTCTACTATGTTTTGCATCACAAAACCCAACAAAAGTGAACTTCTAAGTGCAAATTGCTGAGAATAATGCATAGAGGCTACAAGAGCAACAAAAGTGCCTTCTAAAAAGTGAGCTATCCTTTAAAAAGAAGTTTTCTTGATTAAAGAATAGCTTAAAAGAAAAAGAGAAAGAGAAAATGAAAGCTATTAAAGATGCTATGGAAGAATACAAGGCTTGTCCTAAATTTGGGTAGAAGATTTATCTTCAAGCCTTAAAGTATTATTCAGAAGGGTGGAATGACCTTCTTTATAAAATTTATTCTCATCATCCTATTATGGATTTTGCTGCCTTTGAAGTGGGTAGAGGAGATCGCTAAGGTGAGGAGTCTACAATGGCTAAAGACATCCCTTAAGATCCCGTAAAAACCATTACAGATCTTCCTTTAGTAATGTTTAACTAGGAGGCTAAGAGAGCCTATGTGGGTGAGGGTGATGGTATATAGTAAACTCTAGAGACAATTCCTACATAAGAGTAGTCTTCCCTCATGGAGATTAAAGATAGAACTTTTACTTTGATGCATTCGACTATGGATGTCATTATGAATAATCTTATGTTTATTTTTATTTAACTATTTGGATGGTATTTGCACCACTGTGCAATAATGCTTTACACACACACACACATATGCATATATAAAATTTAATTTGCACCATATACGTTATACGTATATGGTTTGTAGACCCTGTACAAGTGTTCCTTATTTGGAATAAATAAGATTTGAGTCTTACTTATTATATACTATATCATTATATTGTGAACATGTTCTTTATGTTTTACCTCATTTCTCATAGTGGTATTCTTTTTTCAAAGACTGGTATGGCCAAAATGCATGTGGATATGTAGAATGGGTACTTGCCACTGAATTATTGATCACAAGTGGGACTGTTTATTAAAGATGTGGTCATTTAACACATTATGAAAGTTCACGGAAGATTTTTTATTACTTCCATAGGAGAATACATTCACTCTATATGGGACTATTTATTTTTATATCTTACTATAAATAAAAATAAAAGCTTCTATTAATAATATTTCTTTAAGTGTTGTAAGTTCTATATATGAGGTAAATTATTTCCTTCAGAGTCTATCAGATGATAGGTTCTTTATCTGACTATTCTGATGACTCTGAATAGACCGTCCTAACTGGGCAATAATTTCCATGCCCTTCTCGATTCCTAGTGTCATTCAAACTTCTTAGAACTAAATCTTTAATAACTTTTAGTGGACGGTATTTAACCTTAGAATTAAAATAGCGAGCTACTTTCTCCTACTGTGCTGCCAATCAGATTTAATGCCTCCTCCCTCAATCCTTCTAGCAGGTCTAGGTTGATTTGTAACCCTTCTTCATTTATTGCCAGATTGTAGTGGTACACTCTTTGAGTGGGCATTTTAATTTCAATAAGGATTACTACTCCTATAACACATGTCAACATAAACAAAGATTCTCCAGTAGGCTTTCTAAGAGCGATCTTTTAAGCCTATAATAAATGTGGAAATTCTTCAGCCCAGTTCACTTTTTCCCCTTCTAATCTTTTTTAAACCAATGCAGGATGGTCTGATTGGAAACTTCAGTATGGCCATTAGTCTATAGGTGAGAGACTTAACTGAAATGGTGATTAATATAAAGCCTCTTTGTAAATTCTCTAATTTTCTCACAGTAAAATAGCTTGCCATTATTTGATATAAGGATCTTTGGTACTCTAAACTAGCACACAACATTTTTGCATAGGAAATTGATCATTTTTAGGCTATAATGGTTGCTAGGGCTTATACTTTTATCTATTTTTTAAAATAATCAACTACTAAAATGATAAAATGCTTCTAGCATGGGGCTATTGGAAAAGGTTCCAATATGTCTATCCCCTACTAAGAAAAATGTCATGGGGTCAAAATAGGGGTTTGCTCAATAGCGAGGACATGGATGTTTTTAGCAAACTTCTAACAAGTATCATACTTCTTCACTAACTCCGCTTCATATGTTGAAATAATTGGCTAGAAGTACCCTTGCCTTATGAAGTTATTAAATAAAGTTTGGCCGCTAATTTGTGTACCATATACTCTAATATGTATCTCCCTTAAAACGTAATTTGCTTCTTATGGAGTAAGAAATCTGAGAAGAGGCATGTAATATCCTCTCCTGTATAGTTTTCCTTTATACGTAGTGAACCTTAAGGATCTTAAGGAAAGTTTCATCACATCCATTCTACTTAGGGAAAGTTCTCTAGTATGAAGGTAGTGGACTATAGGGTCCATCCATCATTTATCCTCCTAAGTAAAGCAGATTTATGGAGGTTCATGAATACTCAATACTATAAGAATTTCCATATAGACATCACCTGGTGGACATTCCATATTGGTGGCTACTAGTTTATTGAGAAAATAGGCTTCTAAGTTATTTTTGTAAGGTATCTTGATAATTCACACCAAAATTTTATGTTCTTTCAATCTGTTTAAGGTGGTTCTTACTTATTGTAAGTATTATGCCATAGTGTTCTCTTTTGCCTTATATGCTCTGCTGACTTGGGTCACAATCAATTAAAAGTCACTATATTTTTTCAAGTCAGTCACTCCTACTGCCTTTGCCATTTTAAAGCCTGTTACCACGACTTCACACTTTATTACTTTATTAGAGGATAGGAAATCTAACTAGAGCGAATGCTTTAGTGTGAAGTCTTGAGGTCCTTTAAGTATTGCTCTAACTCCATTTCCCCTCCACATAACAATCCATTAACATAGAGGTTCTAACTATATGTTTTCCAAGTGAATGAGCAAAAGCCAGAAAGAAGGCTAAGTTTTTACTTTAACTTTTCAAGCTCTTTTTCCTCTAAGGCATCTATAAAAATGCACTCTACTATAAAATTAGCCAGTGCCTGAGCTTTGATAACTTTCCTTGGCTCGTATTTTAAGCCGTACCCTTCAATCTTCATATACCATATTTTAATCCTTCTAGCTGTAGTGGGTATATATATAAAGCTAATTATAATAACGCATCAGTCCTAACTACTCCTAGATGACCCAAGAGGTATACTCTAAACTTTTATGCATCCATGAGCAAAGAGAAGGCCAGCTTCTTAATAGGGAAGTGCCTTAACTCGACTGCTTTGAGGACCCTATTGGCATAGTAGATTGGCTTTCAAACTTACCCTTCTTTTTTAACTAAAACGATACTGACAGCTTAGTTTGAAGCTCCTAAATATATGAACTAATCTTCTTTGGGGATTGGCCTACTCATCATATGAGGGGATTAGAGATATTCTTTCGACTGGTTGAAGGCTTATCCATATTCATCAATCCATTTAAATGATGGTATTTTTCAGAGTTTTATGAAGAATGGGAGACATTTTTCAGCTAATTTTAAGATGAACATATATAAAGCAACCACTTTACCTGTTAACTGCTATACATCCTTAAGGTAAGTAAGAGATCGCATGTCTAGTATGGCCTTTACTTTCTTTAGGTTGGACTTGATTCCTTTTTGCCTTACCATGTAGCCTAAAAACTTTCCCCTTTTGATGAAAAAGAGGCATTTTTTTTATTAAGCCTCATTATATACTAGCCCAACACATAAAAGATTTTTTGTAGGTCTAGTAAGTGTTGTTCAAAAGTTTTGATCTTTATAACCAGTTCCTCCCCAATTAATCCTTAAATATTTTGTTAACAAGGCATTAGTATATAGCTCCAGCAATTTTGAGCCTAAATGGCATTATTTTATAATGGTAATTTCCTTTCTTCGTAATAAATGACATTTTATCTTTATCACTTAGATCCATGGGGATCTAATGGTACCCAGTTAGAGTGTTCAAAGAGGTCAGAAACTCATATCCTGCAGTGACATCCACCACTTTGTCTATAGAAGGTCCTTAGGGCATGCTTTATTTAAATCAATGAAGTCCAAACATAATCTCTACTTTCTATTAGCCTTTTTAACTAAAACAACATTTGCAAGCCACTTTAGGTAATCCACCTCCCTGACGAACCTTGCTTCTATTAATTTGTAGACTTAACGATTAATTGCTTCTTGCTTTAGAGGAAGGAAGAATTGGTTTTTTTATGCACTAGCTTGAAACTTGGATCAATGTTCAGTTTATAAGTCATCATACTGGGATGAATTCTAGGCATTTCTAAAGGAATAAAACTAAAATCCTTATAATCTTGAAAGAATTCCTTCACTTAAGGTTTCTAACTATGAGTGAGGTTATAGTTGATGTAAGTGCACTTGTCTATGTGATCTATAGAGAATTGTATAGACTTCAATTCACCAATTGGTTTTTTCCTTTATTTGACCCTAACATCATCCATATCCAGTACTTCTACCATTAAGACTTCACCTTTGCTTGGTTCACCTAAGGATATGGAGTGCCAATACTTATCCTTAAATTGTCTTCATCTAATATTGCTGGGACTATTGTTAGAGGGAATCTTTATATAAAGATATCTTATGCATAGCATGCCATAGAACTCATATAGTATGGGTTAGCCTATAATAGTGTTATAGGCTGTTAATACTCTAGCCACCATGAATTCCACCATCATGGTTCTTCCCTTTCTTATTTCTCCCTTTTTATCTTATTCACCAATGATGATTGCCAAAATGATTCTCCTTTCAATTAGAATAGGGTCATCATGAATCCTTTTTAATGCAACCATATAGGAATCAAGGATTCTTCATTCAACCCCACCTTTTAGAATATAATAAGTGAGAATGTTGACCAAGCTTTCATCATCCACCAATACCCTTTCCACTTTGAAATTATTTATAAATGCCATGATTACCATTATGTCTGTGTGATGGGTAACCATTCCTTCTTTATCTTTTATGCCAAAGGTAATTAGACATGTCCACATTGGATTGGCCAACTTGGTTTTTGGGTATGGTTTTTGCCTTCTGCTCTTATCTCCCTATCAAGCCTGGGCAAACAAGTCTCCCACAATCTAATGAATTTTACCTCAAGTATTAGTATAAAGAAGAAACATGTGCTGCTTTTTTTTCGGGGGTTTAAAGGCAAAAGGCTTGTCCCTTGTTGGCATCTTCAGTGTGTCATCACCCTTGTAGAAAAAACTTATTAGATGACCTTCCTTGATGAGTCTTTTTATCTTGAGTATCAATTGATGAAACTTATGAGTATTATGCCACATTTCTTTATAGAAATGATAGAACATGGTCTGGTCTTGAATTTTAAGATTAAAAGGCATCTCAGGTGGCCATTTAGTATACTTTTTTTCTTTGATTACTGTAAGGACTTCTTGCCTTATGGTGTTCGATGGGGTCATAATGTTCTCCTGAGGGGGAGTGAAAGGTCTCTTGTGAGACTTTTGAATAGGTTTCCAGGGAATTTGAACCAACCTTTTTTAGTCCTCTAGGGAAGAGGGGAGTCTTTAAATAGTCTACCAAAATCAGTAAATGAGTTAATGTACTTTGAAGGCAGATTATTAAACCATAGTTAGGTAGCACTTGTAAATGTTGCAGGAAACATTTTATATAAAATTGCATTCAATTGAGTATAGAATTTAGCCATCATTTTAAATCTCGACACATAATCCTTAAGCCTTGTGGTGCCATTATAATTTGGCAAAAAGGGTAGTTTGAACTTGCTTAGGATTAGTTCTAATTGTATAGCCTTTAAGAAGGGAGATTATAGGTTGATCAACTGGCTGCTCAATCTAGTTTTTCAATCTTCTTTTCTCTCTACTTAAGGAATTCTTCTAAATATTTCTTAAATTTATTATACTTCATTAAGGAATGAGAAATAGACTTCTCTCCTTTTCTCCTTCATTTAGAAGAATCTCGTTAGGTTTGAGTGGCATACACTTTGGCTTTATCTTTCCTCGTGACCTTGCCATTGGCCTGAGATCACCTTTTATTAGCCATTTGCATGATCAAACTCCTAATTTTGGACTTTGAAAAAAAATTTTGATACTAATAATTTCAATTAAGTGTTTAGGGAATTATATACCAAACATATACCAAGTATATACATTTTTGGATGAATAGTGATTTTTTGGGCTAATTGAACCTCTGAGATTCAAGAAGACTTTTGACATCTTTAGAGCTCCATAATAAAAAACTAATCTTATTAAATTTTATAGTAGATATCTTAAGCTTTCCAAATTGAGCTTTCTTGTTAAAATCAAAGTTCCTTTGGGTGTGTAAATCTTTAGTCGAAGTCAGCATATGCAGCTTGCATTTTAGTTTCCATAGCTTTTAATATTTTAGTAATATCTTGAGCTACATATGTCCAATTGAGGTGATTCAAAGTTTTATCGAAAGATAAGACAATTATCTAGAATTTTTATGAGGAACATTTTAGCCAAATCGATCTTCTTCAGTCCTATTCATGAGCATCTTATAAGGTAGTCATAAGTTATTCTTGAATAGTGCCTTTTAAGGACGTTTTTGGCAAAAATGGGCAGTGCTGCTCACAAGATAGAGTCATGGTGCTCATGAGTTGCTTATAAGGGTAGTATTTTGGGCCTTTAATAGAAATATTTAAATCTAACGGATATATTTTTTCCCCTCACGAGCCAAGACACGCTCCTCATGAGCACTGTTCACTCGTGAGTGTCATTTTGACAGCTTTAAGTTCAAGTTTGATTCAAAATCAAATATAGACATTGGAGACATGTTTGATACATCTAAAAACTATATTTTTGAGTGTTTGTCTATATAAACACTTCTTAGAATTCAATCGAAAGGTTAAGAAACTTGTTTATTATTTATTATCTCTTAAGCATTCAATTGAGCTCTAAAAATTCTCTTGAACAATTTTGTTGTATAAAATCTTATGAGAGATGGTTGTGTGTTAAAAATAGAATTTTTCTTCATTTTAAATCTTGAGATAGATTAGAAGGGAAGTGAGATTTATTTCTAAAGAAATTGATTTAAGTGTTGTCCATTGAAACACTTAAGATTTAGTTTTTGAGTAAGCCTTGAAAACTCAAGTTGTAAGGTTGTAAGAGTAAGCCATAAAACTCTTGTGTATTCTTAATCTTATGAATAAAATTGTGGGTGATTAAAAATCCTAACTTGGGGATAATTTAGGTGGAGACATAGGATTATTGTTGAATCTAAACTCCTTAAATATTTGTGTTCTTTATTCTTCCTTCTCAACTCTTACTCAATTCTTGCAAAGAATTTCTTTTATTTTCTATTTTTGTTTGATAGTCCTATTCACCCCCCCCCCTCTAGGACTCTTTCATATGTAATCAGAGCTTAAATTCTAAGTACTTCATTGCTATAATACAAGATCATGGGGAGTGAATCTTAAAACATTTCTTCTCTTAAACCATTCTTTGATGGTAGTGACTATCCACATTGGAAATTCAAATTGAAATTATATCTTAATTGTGATTCCATCAAACTTTAGGACATTGTCCTAAGAGGTTAAGAACCACCTACAACTATCATTGATAGTGTGGTAACTACTCTTGTAAGAAGCCAATGGAGTATTAATCAAAAGGAAGAAAATCACAAAAATAAAAAGGCTATGATTACTCTAGTCTCCTCCATGACAAGAGAAGAAGAAGGCAAGCTTTAACATTACATTTTGGCTAAAGAAATGTGGGAGACCTTAGAAAACCACTATGAAGGAAAATTCAAGTAAGAAGAAAAAAAGTTCAACTTCATATGTATGAATATGAACTCTTCAAAATTAAGCCTCAAGAATTAATCATGGAGATGACAAACCATCTCAATGCTCTTCTCACAACCGTTAAAAAACTTGGAAATCATTTTTCCAAAGAAGAGGTAACCAACAAGATTCTAAGAATCCTACCTAAGAAGGACTGGAAATCTAGAGTTACTTCAATTAAGGAAGCTCAAGATCTTTCCACTCTATCAACCGATGTGCTCATTGGTAAGCTTTTAACACATGAGCTCACTATCAAGTAAAGAGGTGAAGAACAAGAAGAGAAAGAAGAAAAGAAAAAGAGCATTGCTCTAAAAGCTCTTCAAGAAGATAGTGAAGAGAAAAACATCAAAGATTCTAGCGATGAAGATGGTGACATTGCCATGCTCACTAGAACTTCAAGAAGTTCTTAAGGAAAAAAAAATTCTCAAGAGCTAGGGACTTCAACAAGAAGTTCGAAGGAGATGAGAAGAAGAAATAAAAGAGGTTACTTGCTATGAATGTAAGAAACTGGAACACATTAGAAGTGAATGTCCTAAACTCAAATTCAAGAGCAAGGGAGCAAAAGATAAGAAGAAGGCATTCAAAGCTACTTGGGATGATTCCTTCGAATCCGAAGAGGAAGAGAAACAACAAGAAGTTATGAACCTTTGCTTCATGGCCATTGAATATATAAATGAGGTACCATCCACTTCTTATTCTTCCTTTGATGATTATGATGAATAGTGTGATGATGATGAGAGCTCTATTGTGAGCAAATTACTTGTTAAATGCAAAAGTTTATTATCTAAGAAGAAATAACATAAACATGAATTAGCTAGCTTAAATAAGGATTTTGAATGTTTAAAAATTGATTTTGGTAAACTTGTTGCATCAAATGAAAAACTTGTTAGTAATGCTAAATCTTCTAATTCTTTAAAAGATCAACTTAAGAAAGAAAATGATAAAAATCATAAGCTTTATAAGGAGATCTTAGAATTAAAGAATTCCATTGCTAAATTTAAGAGAGGAAAAGAAACTTTAGATAGTCTTCTTGACTCTTAAAAATTTTATGAAGATACCCATGGAATTAGATATAAAAATAAAATGTCTTCATCATCTTCATCACATATTAATTTTGTTAAAGCTTCACATGATTCTACTCCTTCAACCTCAAATGAGATTCAAGCTTTCAAAGCTAAAAGATCTCATGTGTTAAATAGCAAGGCAAAGTCTCATCAGATTAACCATTAATTAACACAAAGAGGTAAGACTCAAACTAGAGTACCTCAACCCAAGCATGCTTATATGTACACTAGACATAATTATAACAAGCATGCTACACAACACAATGAACATAAATATGTTGCACAAATTTATCAAAATATTCATCACTATTGCCAATGTATGTCTCACTTAATGTTACAAAATAATAGGAGAAACACACAACACCAAAGGCATGTTGCATACATTAGGAAAGCATATCATCCTAGGAGAAACAAATTTGAAAATGTTATATGTTCATATTGTATGATCAAAGGATATACCAATAATTATGCTTCTATAAAGCATATCATCCTAGGAGAAACAAATTTGGAAATGTTGTATGTTCATATTGCATGATCAAAGGATATACCAATAATGTGTGCTTTTATAGAAAACTACACATGAATTTGCTTCCTTTAGATTATCTTGAAACTAACCAACCTACACTAAGAAAGGTTTAGGTTCAAAAGAACACTTAAAATGTTTTATGTAGGTGTGCTTAAAATCCACAAGAACAAAAAGAAGTGGTATCTCGATAGTGGATGTTCAATGCACATGATGGGAGACAAGGAGCAATTCAACAAACTTGATGGTAAGGATGGAGGACATGTTACATTCGGAGACAATACAAAGGGAAAAATTATTTGCATTGGAGAAATAGGTAATCCTCAATCCTTAGCTATACATCATGTATTGTTTATTGATGGTCTTAAACATAATTTGCTAAGTATAAGTCAATTATGTAACATGGGAAATAAAGTGACTTTGTATCCTAGAAATTGCTTTATTAGTAGTTTTACTGAAGATAAAGTAATTTTTAGTGGTGAAAGAGTAGATAACGTTTATGTTATTGATTTGAATTGATAACAAAGACATAAAATGCTTAATATCAATTTCCCATGACACATGGACATGGAATAGAAGGTTAGGACATGCAAATTTTGAGCTTTTGAATGATCTTTGTAAACATGAACTTGTGATTAGTTTACCTAAGCTTGAATTCACTAAGGATAAACCTTGTGATACTTGTCAAAAGGGAAAACAATCTAAGTCCTCATTTAAGCTAAAAATGTAATGTCCACTTCTAGACCACTTGAATTTATACATATGGATTTGTTTGGACCAACTAAAGTTGCTAGTCTCGGTGGAATGCACTATACTTATGTATTGGTTGATGACTACTCTAGATACACTTGGGTTTATTTTTTTGCTCATAAGAATGATGCTTTTAAAGCCTTTGAAAATTTTGCTAAAAGAGTTCAAAAATAAAAAGGTTTTTGTATCTATTCCATTAGAAGTGATCATGGAACCGAGTTTGAAGATGAATTTTTCAAAACCTTTTATAATGAAAATGGTATTTCACATACATTTTCATCTCCTAAAACTCCTCAACAAAATGGGGTAGTTGAAAGGAAAAATAGAACTCTTGTGGAAATGGCTAGAACTATGTTTCATGAGTATAATTTACCTCTATACTTTTGGGTTGTTAACACATCTTGTTATATTTCAAAGTGAGTTTTCAAAATACAAATTTTAAATAAAACATCTTATAAGCTATGGAACAATAGAAAACCCAAAATTTTATATCTAAGAGTATTTGGATGCAAGTGCTTTATATTGAACACCAAGGATAATCTTGGAAAATTTGATTCCAAAGCCGATGAAGGAATTTTCCTAGGCTATTCTATTTCTAGTAAAGCATATAGAGTCTTTAATAAGAGAACTCTAGTGGTTGAAGAGTTAATGCATGTTGTATTTGATGAATCAAACTCACTTGATCCTAGAAAGGATGTTTGTAGTGTTGATGATTTTATAGGTGAAAATGAAATTTTGGAAACACAAGAAGAAAATGCTAGTAAGCCTTTAGAACCTGAAAGTCCAAGCAAAGAGGAAAATGAGAAAACATCTCAACCTACCTTGAAGGATGGACTTCTAAAGGATTGGCAATTTAAGAAAGCATATCCTCAAGACCTCATCATAGGTGACACTACAAAAGGGGTAACTACTGGATCTAAACTTAAGTCTATTGTCAATTTAGCTTTCATTTCTCAAATTGAACCCAAAAATGTTAATGATGCTTTGAGTGATGAATTTTGGGTCCTTGTTATGTAAGAAGAGTTAAATCAATTTGAGAGAAATAAGGTTTGGACCTTAGTTCCTAGACCTAAACATCATCCTATTATTGGTACCAAATGGGTGTTTAGAAATAAGATAAATGAATAAGGTGTCATAACTAGGAAAAAAGCTAGACTAGTAGCTAAAGGTTATAATCAAGAGGAAGGCATTGATTATGATGAAACCTTTGCCCCCGTTGCAAGGTTAGAAGCTATTAGGATTCTACTTGTTTTTGCATCATACATGGATTTTAAACTTTATCAAATGGATGTTAAAAGTGCATTTTTAAATGGTTTTATTGAAGAGGAGGTATATGTTGAAAAACCTCTGAGTTTTGAAAATTTTAATTCTCCAAATCATGTGTTTAAACTTTCAAAAGAACTATATGGATTGAAACAAGCTCCAAAAGCTTGGTATGAAAGATTGAGTAACTTTTTACTAGAGAAAGGTTTCTCTAAAGGAAAGGTTGACACAACTCTTTTCATAAAGAAATCCAAACATGATTTATTAATTGTTCAAATTTATGTTTATAATATTATTTTCGGTGCTACTAACCATTGCTTATGTAAGGAATTCTCAAAATTAATGCAAGGAGAATTTAAGATGAGTATGATGGGAGAACTCAAATTCTTTCTTGGACTTTAAATCAAGCAATGTAAAGATGGGATTTTCATCAATCAAACCAAATATGCAAGGGACACTCTCAAGAAGTTTGGAATGGATGGAGCTAAATCAAGCAAAACTCTAATGAGCACCATAACCAAACTCAACAAGGATGAGAATGGAAAACTGGTTGATGAAAAGTGATTTAGAGGTATGATTGGATCCCTTCTTTATTTAACCGCTAGCAGACCCGATATTATGTTTGCTATGTGCTTATGTGCTAGATTTCAATCAAGTCCTAGAGAGTCTCATTTGAATGATATCAAAAGAATTTTCAAATATCTTTATGGTATAATGCATTTAGGACTTTGGTATCCTAGGAGTTCTTCCTTTAACTTGATTAGTTATTCGGATGCAGACGTTGCTGGTAGTTTACCAGATAAAAAAATCACTTCTGGAACTTATCAAATTTTAGGTAATTGTTTAGTTTCTTGGTTTAGCAAGAAAAAAGTTTTGGTTGCCTTGTCCATTGCTGAAGCAGAATATGTGGCTGTTAGTTGTTATTGCACCCAAGTTTTATGGCAAAAATAACAACTTTTGGACTATGGCATTGATATTAATCACATTCTAATTAAATGTGACAATACAAGTGCTATAAACCTTAGTAAGAATCCCATTCAGCATTCTATAACTAAGCATATTGATATTAGACATAATTTCTTGCATGATCATGTGCAAAAAGGTGATATTTTTCTTGATTTTGTTTATACTAATCATCAATTAGCAGACATCTTTACCAAGCCTCTTTGTGAGGAAAGATTAAATTGTATTAAGCATGAACTTGGTATGATTGATGGCTTAAGCTTGTTTTGATCACTTGTTAAAATTGATGAATTGATGATTAGATTCCTATGTGATCATGTTCTTTAAAAAAATTATTTTCAGCACCATGTATAAGCTTTGTTTGAAAGTATTTGCTTTAGCAAATTTACTTCATATATATGATACATTATATTTCCCATTTGCGTGATCTTTGTATTAATTTTATTTGATTTGGATTTGTTCAATTTTTTTAAAAGCCCTCATATTTTGCAAATTAATAATTAATTATTGAGCTACATTCAATTAATTAATTATTTTAATTTAGCAAAAATATTCCTCCTCCTCAACAAGATTTTTTTTAATGCTAGTTTCTGTTTGGTTTATTTTCAGTATACTTTCTGTATCTAAGTTTTGATCTGTTAGTCTATTTTTTAATTCATTTTGTGTCAGTTTCTATTTAGTTTATTTTCTGGATATAAGCCATGAGCTTTTAGTTTGATTTATGATTATTGTGTGTCAGTTTCAGTTCGATTTATCTTCTAAATATTTTCTAGATATAGGCCATGAGTTGTTAAGTTTTTATGTCTTGACTACAATTAATATCATAATATCAATGTAACTCTATCTTTTTTTTATGCAAAAGGGAGAAATATTTGAGTTTGTTTAATTTTTTATTATGTTTATACATGCATAATTAATATTTAATTTATTCATGTATCAATTCTACTTCGGAATTATTTTGATCTTTGATAAGGCATTAATATTTTTTTAAGATTTGGTCTATCTTTGCTTTTGTCAAAGGAGGAAAAAATAATTGAGTTTGCATGCGTACTTAGTTAATTTCTTTTAAGGAAGAGAAGTTTTTTTTTTCAAAGATATGGTTATATTAATGATATAACTCTTTGTAATATGGGGAGAAATTTTTTATGCATGCATAGTAACAATATAAGTGTGGCTAGTTTTGTCTTTGTGATAAAAAGCCTTATTTTGCATATTTTGTTTATATATGACATGAATTTTTTATTTATGCATGACTCTTAATTGTGCTTATTCCTGCAAAATTCATATTCATGTATAAATTCTTCTTAGGAATGGTTTTTATCTTTGAAAATGAAATGACTTTTATAAAGATTTTGAGCATCTTTGTTTTCATTGTTTTGTTTCTTAATCTTTTATTTCCTCTAGTATTTTTAGCTCCCTTAGGTCTATTTCCCCTTATATCTCTCTTTTTTTTTTTTTGTCTTTGACAAAAGGGGAGAAGAAGCTAGGTGGTTAGGGGATAAATAATTATATTTGTGTTTAAGATATGTTAAATACCACATGATTATGTATGATTGATTGACTAGCTAAACTTTCTATAATCATGTGATGTTTCAATATAGCATATGTACTATTTTGTGATGCATTATAGTAGTAGCACTACATGCATATATGTTTGAAATTATTTCCTTCATGTTGTCTAAAAATTTATTTTAATGATCATGTTATCATCGTTTGTTATGTTAGACCATGTTCTTGTTAAATTTATTTATATTTATTGTCATGTCCAAAAAGGAGGAGAAATAAAGAAATATATTTGTTAAATCCTTATACATGCTATGATAATTCATTTTATTTATATGCTCTGATACATGATAAATATTTAATCTATGCATATGTTAAGGGGGAGCAAAGTATTTTCTCATTTTGCATCTATTTAATTTGAAAGGAGGAGCTATTTTAATTAACATGTTTATACATGTTATTTATTTTGTCACACTAATACACATTATTTATTATCTTTTAAAATTGGTTGTCAAAGCCAAAAAGGGGGAGATTGTTGACCATTTGCATGATCAAAGTTGTAATTTTGGATTTTGACAAACAATTTTGATACTAATAATTTCAATTAAGTGTGTAGGGAATTATATACCAAGCATATATATTTTTGGATGAATAGTAATTTTTAGGGGTAATTAAACCTTTGAGATTCAAGAAGACTTTTGACATCTTTAGAGCTCTATAATGAGAAAATAATCTACTTAACTTTTAAATTAGACATCTTAAGCTTTCCAAATTAAGCTTTCTTGTCAAAATCCAAGTTCATTTGGGTATGCAAATCTTTAGTCAAAGTTAGCACATGCAGCTTGCATTTCAGTTTGCACAACTCTTAATATTTCAACAATATCTTGAGCTATAAATGTCCAATTAAGGTGATTCAAAGTTTTATGGAAAGCTAAGATAGCTTATCTAAAACTTTTATGAAGAACATTTTGGCTAAACCAATCATCTTCAGTCCCATTCATTAGCATCTTATGAGGTGGCCATAAGCTATCCTTGAATAGTGCCTTTTGAGCACATTTTTGGCAAAAATAGGCAGTGCTGCTCGTGAGCCAGAGTCACAAGAATTTTTGCTCATGAGCTACTCATGAGGGTAGTACTGTCAGCCTTCAACGGAAATATTTGAATCCAACGGATATATTTTTACCCCTCACGAGCCAAGACATGCTCCTCACGAGCACTATTCACTCATAAGCGTCATTTTGATAGCTTTAAGTTCAAGTTTGATTCAAAATCAAATATAGACATTGGAGACATGTTTGATACATCCAACAACTATATTTTTTAGTGTTTATCTATATAAACACTCCTTAGAATTCAATTGAAAGGTATAAACACTCCTTAGAATTCACTTGAAAGGTTAAGAAACTTGTTTATTATTCATTATCTCTTAAGCATTCAATTGAGTTCTAAAAGTTCTCTTAAAAATTTTTTTTGTATAAACTCTTGTGAGAGTTAATTGTGTGTTAGAAATAGAATTACTCTTCATCTTAAATTTTGGGATAGATTAGAAGGGGAGTGAGATTTATTTCTAAAGGAATTGGTTTAAGTGTTGTCCATTGAAACACTTGGGTTTGGTTTTTGAGTGAGCCTTGAAAACTCAAGTTGTAAGGTTATAAGAGTGAGCCATAAAACTCTTGTGTACTCTCAATCTTGTGAATAAGATTGTGGGTGATTAAAAATCCTAACTTGGGGATAAGTTAGGTGGAGACGTAGGATTATTGTTGAATTCGAACTCCTTAAATATTTGTGTTCTTCATTCTTCCTTCTCAAATCTTACTCAATTCTTGCAAAGAATTAATTTAATTTCCTAATTTTGTTCAATAGTCCTATTCACCCCTGCTCTAGGACTCTTTCACCTTTCCACAACCTTCTTTAGAGCTTCTAATTTTGTCCTGCTACCTTCTCTATTAGATCTCCCTACAATGGTGCTTTTGAATAAGTTGCATTGCATGCTTCACCCAGATCTCTTATCCAAAACATTCCCACTTAGATGACATTAGTCATGTCTTAAAGGTGACTTAGACTTGCCATAAGCACTTGGATTAGTTTTATCTGTTTCTTCCTCATCTCTCAAATGAAGCCTTTTTTAACCATATTTGGTGCGTGCATATAGGGCTCTGCCATTATGGCTTTCCTCTTTCCTACCTTGATTGAGCTTTAGCCATACGATATACCTTTTGTATCAGGTTATTCATGATTTTGGTGGGAACTAACATTGTGGGCTAGCATTCAGAATTCATCCTCAGGGATCCATCATCTCTCCTCAACACATTCATTTATTATTCATTGTATTTATTATGAGTATTGGTTGAGTGATAGAATTAGGCCTTTTCTTCATTTATTTCTTGTGTTAGAATAGAGGGAAGTGAGGTTAATTTAATTGGTTGGTCTAAGTGTTTGCCAATTGAAAACACTTGGGATTGGTTTGAGTTGAACTAAGAAAAACTCTTGTTTGTAAGATAAGGTGTTAGCCAAAGTAAAACACCTTGTAATTAATCTCATTAATAGATTGGTATGTAGTTGAAATCCTAACTTGGGAAGTTAAGTGGAGATATAAGATTGATTTGATCCGAACTCCTTAAATCCTTGTGTCTTTATTTCTCTTCCTCTTCTAATTATTTTTAACCATTTGCTAATCTTCATTAAATTCTCTAGTGGCCATATTCACCCCTCGCTAGAGCCTCTTCACATGTTAAGTTAGTAGGTCCAATATTAATAATTGAATGTATTTATTGAAAAAATCTCTATAATTCTATTAAATTATTGGTTCTAGTTTTGATTATTTGGTTTAATATAATTCAAAACAGTTTCATAATGGATCTTGAATTGGAGAATTAAAATTCTCCAAACTCATCCTAATAAAATTTTTTGGACAATTCAATTTTCAGAAAGTCAAATGATCAACAAAAATTTTTAGTTTTAGAGATTTGCATTTCAATTTTTTTTAAATGGTTTGAGTTTTTGAAGATCCATATTTAGCCCTAGTCCTCGGGTATATTCAACAACACATCCTAAGATATGGCCATATTCCTAGTGCACATGGTTGTGTTGCTCTCCAACATGTTTTTACACTTATTTTTCATAAAAATAAAGTGAGATACATCTTTCTCTTGTATTTATATACTTTATACTTCAAACTGCATTGAATTATTTCAACACATGCATCAATGTAAAGCTTATAGTGAATTTTTCTTATTTTGATTAGTTTTATTTTTATTTCAAAAATTAGAGTTTGGACTAAGTTTAGGAGTTCTAAAATTAGTAGTACTTTGTTGTGTTTATTTATATAAACAACATTGCTTCTCGGTGTAAATAATCAAATTTGAGATTAATAATAATTTTAGGATTTTTCTTCCTGTGCTTACTTTAATTTTTTGATCTTATCAACGGAAATTTTTTATCGTAGCCACTTTTTGTTCTTTATTATTATTTCTTTTTTAAAATTTTATGGTGTGGTGGATTAAAATTTTAAATTTTGGAATTGAATAATATGAAAAGATCTAAAAATTTTTACTTATTTTTAATGACCGAATGCTCCTTTTCACCCGTGAAATTTACTCTTTTGGTCTATTGCACTTCTCAATTTTCAAATTTACCTATTACACATCTCAACTTCTATTTTGTGCCTATATCACCCATAATTTAACATTTCAATTTTCCATTAAGAACATGCATTACCACCGTGGATAAGTGATTAAAATCAAACAAATTTAGATGCATCTATCACTGTAGCACCATAGGTGATATAGGCACAAAATAGAAGTTAAGATGTGCAATAGGTAATTTTTTGAAAGTTGAGGGGCGCAATAGACCAAAATGGTAATATTTAGGGGTAAAAGGAACTTTCAGCCTACTGAAATATGTCTATGATGACATGATATTTGACACATCAACGCATGTTCTATACACGCGCTCTAATACTCTAAATCATTGGTGATATAAGCACAAAACAAAAGTTGAGATGTGCAATAGGCAAATTTGAAAGTTGAAAGATACAATAACTCAAATGGGTAAAGTTCAAGGGTGAAAGGGAGCATGGAGTTAGCATTTGCTACATTGTCAAACCTTTGTCAACTAAATTTAAGCAAACAAAAATTTTTTATTTATTTAGTTTTTTTTTTCGAAGAATTTTTCTTTTCAAGTCCTGGTAGGTTGATTAGGGTATTCATTTACTCGATTATATATATATATATATATATATATATATATATATATATATATATATATATATAATTGAGCTTTTCTTAGAGCTAGAAATTAGGGTTGACATCAAGTTAGTTTTCCTTTTTTTTTTTTAAGGAGAATGATTTTTTTTATTGAATGTACTAAAAGTTTAATGACATAAATAAGTAGCATATAGCATATATATATATATATATATATATATATATATATATATATATATATATATAATAGAAAGTTCTTTATTTATTATAGCTTTTTTTAAAGTTAGAAATTATGGTTGACATCGATTTTTTTTTTATAAAGAGAATGATTTTTTTTATTAAATGTACTAAAAATTTAATGACATAAATAAGTAGCACCTATCCATATTTAATTAGCTCACACCGACCTTTCCTACACAAGTGACAACTAATTTAATTAGATAGTCATATATTATGAAGGATTTGATTTGACTTTCATTGTAACATATATGTCAAAATTGATTGAATCTAATTGCCACATTATTTATTGTTGCGATAGATATATGCCAATAAATAATTCATTTGTTTAATAAATTAACATTTGCTAATTAAAATTTTAATTACTCAATTTAACCTACATGTATAATTATGATCCCAAATACTTAATTTATTACAAAATAATTATACTGTTACATTTATGCTTCTCATTATAATTTTTTTGGTGAAATGTGATAATTTTTTTTTAACACACACACAATGATGAGATCTAAAATTACTAACCTTAAAATTTGACAAGTGTTGGTTTCTTACATTTCAATATTTAGCTCTAAAGTTGTAAAACAATTGAATTTTTTTATTTTTCTTAAATTTTATAGAAATTCTTTATTGTATTCCATAAAAAAAATTTTATATATATTATTTTTAGTCTGTTTAAAGAGCAAGTTGACGACTAAATATTAAATAATAAAGGGAAGACTTAAATTTTATATCATATGATGTTTTTAAAGAATAATAGTAATAATTATTATTTTTGTAAAATTAACTTTCAATATTTCATAATATTCGGACTCGTAATAGTGTTTGGATTCATAGAAATAGACCTTGGCACTGGGTTTAGCTAAGGATTGAGAAGACCCTGTAGCAAATATGCCTGAAAGCGTCGATTCTCCTGCAAATTTTTGGTAGTTATAATTATAGATATAAAAATTAGAGAAAAATAAAAATATATATTTCTAAATTTTTTTTTTAATTATTTGTTAAGGGTAACAATTGGAAAAACTTATCATATCCTTTAGAACTAATTACATAAGTACTCTTAGCAAACTTCAAAAGAAGCAAGAACAAATTTCGCTTTTATAAAAACAATTTGATTATACTTCAAATCCAATTTTAGAGAAATTTTTATTATTTTTTATTTAATATATTATACTGTTGTATTTATATTAATTTATTTATATTTGTTGTTTTAATTTCCATATTACCAAATTTGTCCAACATTAACTACCGCCGCACCTCTAGTAGCAGAAACTAATAAAAAAAATCCACTCGTTGGTTGCTTTAAGTAACAAATTAAAACTTTAACTAATAATTTCTGTTATTAATTATTAATAAAATTGTCATGAATCCGTGGATTGTATGAACTTTAAATAATATACACATTTTAATATAATTATTAAATAATTTTAATAAATTTAACACTACAAATTAATTAAATATAAAAGTGAAAATTTAAAAAGTTATTATATTAATTTTATTTAATAATTTTTTTATTAAAAAGAAAAATATGTTTTTAATTAAATAAAAGGTGGATGTTTTAATTAAAATAAAAGACATAATAATGAAAATAATAGTATTTTAGATGTAGTATAATTAAAATGTTTTATATTCAATAAAACATATGTATTTTAAAATAAGAATTTTTATAAAGAGAAAAAGGTATCTAAATAAATTAAAAATAAAATATATTACATTAATTTTATTTTCTTTAATTTTTATTGCCATTATTTTTAAATATAATAAAATTTATTTTGAGACTATTAAATTACTATCGGAGTATATATAATAGTTAAGAAAAGTTTAAAAAATAGAATTTCTAATGACTTAGGAAAATTGATTGAGTGATTAGAAATTAAAAAATACGTATTATATAAAAACTTTTATAATTTAAGTATTATTAAAGCATGTATAATAGTGTTTTAGTTAAAAAAATAATACTAAAAAACTATATTAAATATTTTATTTTTAATAAAAATTAAGATTTTTAAGAATTTGACACATTAGATTTTAAGATGAATGCTCAAATATAAAAATAGACACTTATCAATTTTTTGACTTAATGACTCTAAATCTTAACATTTAATATATATATAGATTATAAAGGAATTTTCCAAGAAATTTGTTAGAAAAAATAAAGTAATTATTTTAAATTATAGAAGGACTGTTATTATTGTTATTGTTAATTAGTTTATTCATTTTATTTGTTATAATTAATTTATCTCCCTCAATAGTTGTCAAATTTTTGTTATTATTCTTTACATTTTTTTTAATGTTTTTTAATACTGAAAATGTAGATATGATTATATTATACTCGCTCAATTTCAAAATAAATAAATTTCCAGGCTTTCAATTGTTTTTCCAACATGAATAACATTTCCAGTTAAAACGGTAGCTGAATTTCTAAAATTATCATTTTTAATTAAAAATTTAAACTTAAATAAAAATTGAAAAAAGATAAAAAAAAAAAAGAAAAATAAATTATCTTTAAGCATGTATGAAATTAGAGTGATAATGGGCTAAAAAAAGGATAAATTTAAACAAAAAAAAAATAAAATTGCTTTGTAAAAAAATTTTCTGTTTTCGATTTTCTAGTTTTCTTCCTAAGAAATAGGATAAATTTGGAAAAAACATTTAGTAAAAAATTGCTTCTTGACATACTTTTTATTAAAATATAGAAATTTAAAAAAAATTACAAGATTAAATATAACTTTTCAAAGGATTACATAAGAAAATTCAAGTTTATTAAAACAACTAGGCTTACATATGATATATCAAAGAACAACAAATGGTTATAATACTGGAACCTTTAACAAATGGACAGTCTAGTCTACCAGTGCTTCAGATCACACATCGTTGGTGGACTTTGAGGAACATGGCAAAATGCAAGAAATATTTCCATATTGACACAGCGACATCTGCTGAATAATAGAATGAAATGGCGTCACATCCTGATCTGTTTTTGCCCCTTGTAACCTGGAAGCAATTCATTGATTTCTAAATTAAATTTTCATAACTTCAAATCTGACTTAATAGTCCACTTTGAGAGGATGAAAATATGCATACAAATGGAGGTCACTAAATATGAATGCAACTCTCCCTAAGGTTCACTTCAACAGGACGGCAAGTTAATATAGCCAGTGGCCTTACTTTGAATGGCTCTTTGATTTAATAACTAAACATGCCGACATAGTGATAATGGAACTAGGCAATAGACTAAAATGTATTTTGTATGTGAAAGAAATGTCATTATAAAAAGAGATCAAAATGACAAAGTAACAAATTCAAGAAAGAAGGAAAACCACCTAGAGTGGATGTCAGACCCAGAAAAGGCAAAAAAAAAAAAAAACCTTCCATCACCATCAACAGTAAAAAAAGAGAAAAAGGAAAAAAGAAATGCAAAAGTCTAAAGCAAACCTTCAAACTTCTAATGCATAAAAACAGTTGCTCCAGAGTCCAGGAAAGTACCAAGTCTTAGCCACCAATATGGATCATGGGTCTATTTGCTGTTTCAGCAATGTTGAACATTCCAGCATGTGAATTTTTCTTCCTCTTGACCTGAAGCAAGCAAGAGAAATTGTTTGAGACAAGCAGAAAAAGCCTGAGAGCTATGTAAAATGATAATGAGTGGCTTGAGAGAGATGCTATTATATCATTGAACATCTATGCATTTCCTATAGCTATAAATGCAAAAAGAGGTTTCCCAACAAATCGAAGTACAGCCTATACCATTAATGAGAAAGCAACTATAATTTCTATCTGGCTAACAAGAAACTGACAAGAAGACTAAACTGCATACCGCTGCTCCAACTATTTCCCTAAGCTCATGTTCATCAGCACCACGGCGAAGAGGATCTCTTAAACTAACCTGTGAAGGCACTAGTAAGAATTAAAATGAAGAAGAATTATAGAAACATGCATTCCACCAGAAAAGCACACAGAACTTTGCAAAATCAAACTGATAAAAGATGAAAAGACTTTTGCAATAATTTGAAGGCCTACGTTCTAGTATCATTATGATGTACCTCTACACATTTCACTTCAACCATTTTGATATTTGTTGTATTTATTCAGTGAATTCTAATCTCAAAAATAAAAAGTTTCTTTATTCAAATGTTTCTCCTGCGATTTACTACAGCCACTGGTTCTTTAAAAACCATCTTCAGCTATTCCTTTAGCATGCAAATTAAGATGATAAAAGTCAAAAGAATTTGGTTGAGTGACATAACAAATGACCTATCATGTGACACAGCAACAGCCTATTGAGAAGATTCCAAAATTCAACCAACACATACTAAATGGTGTTTCACATGACAGGGCAAAAGGCTACAGCTACAGCTACAGTGAGTTTGCTGTATTCAAAATAAACATTAATGAAGTCTAACCCAAATACCTGAGAAAGTCACAACCTAAGCTACCAGGAGCTTGAATCACATAGTTAAGTGGAGAGAAAACAGAAACATAAATCTATAGTAGATAAATGTGGTACATCACGGTTATGCTTCTTTTGGATTGCAGATCTACATGCGGACATCACATATCTGAATGAAATAAAATACTCCTGAAACTTTTTTTGCATGTTAATCACAGAGACCTTTTTACCATCGTATAGGAATAATATATATTAGTTTAGTTTGTTAGGTATTTCAGTGACTTATCCAAATCCAAGAGTACGCAGATTGGAAAAATGACAAAATTATCCAAGATTTGTACCATCAAATTGCTTAATTCAATACTCATGGTTGTTTGAATTCGCAAATGCCTATATCAACTTCTGAAATTGTTAATCATCCATAATCAGGATTGCAAGTTCCATAATGCAAAGCACAAGGGAAGCTTTATTTTCCAATTATAGTGATCAGAACAATATGTGGCCAGTCATTAGCATACTGGAATATACTAATTTCATGATCTACACCCTAAATTTTTGACCAAGGAATACACTTTGCATTTTATTCCAAACAAAACATTAGTCAGAATAAGAACATAATAAGCATATAAACAGCAAAAGTTCATCAAACTAGGAAAAAGTTGAAGTCACATGGATACGTAGGAAAAAATTCGAGTAACTTGAAAAGAGACCAAGTTAACCAATAAAATCCATGTCAAATGGAAGAAAGGAGATGGTTCACCTCTGAAGGACCAAAGAGGCATACTTTAAAGTTTCCATCAGCTAAAAGTCGCAATCTATTGCAACCAGCACAAAAATGCTCAGTCATTGATGTGATAAAGGAAACAGCACCGAGATGTCCATCTATCTTGAAGTTCTTTGCTGTCTCTGTTGGGTGATCCTGAAGCCTCTTTATGTCTGTAAACTTTTTTGCCTGTTCAATTGAAAGGTGTTACCAATATGATTTACAGTGGATATCAAACATCTCACACCAGGTCACTTGTCAGCTTTCTACCTTACCACTTTATCCAACATTTCTGAGTAGGGAACAAGTTTCTTGACATTCCAGACGTTTCCATCAAACGGCATGAATTCAATAAACCGAATATTAATTGGTCTGTCACGTGTCAACTCTACGAAATCACAGATCTCATCATCATTAAATCCACGCATTACAACACAATTCACCTAGCAGCAACAAGCAGAAATAAAGAAAAATTTAGTATTATATCAGACAGAATACCAAAGAAAGAAAAAATGCATAAGACTCATCTCTTCTTTCAAAGAGGAAATAGCACATTATACTGATTAAGAAAGTGTAAGGTGAAGGGTGAGAAATTGGAAAAAATGAAAATAAACATCCAAGAAGAACAAGCCGCAACATTCGCATACTTTTACAGGATTATACCCACACTCTACGGCAGCATTGATCGACTCCAAAACCCTTTCATGCCCTTTTCGCCTGGTCATAAATTCAAATTTAGCTGGGATCAATGTATCTAAGCTAATATTTATAGAAGTTAGCCCGCAATCTTTCAGCTTTGGTAGTTTTCTAGCGAGAGTAATTCCATTGGTAGTCATGGCCAATGTTTTGAGTCCTTTCAAGTTAGACAACTTTGAACATATCTCTTCAATATCCTTTCTAACAGTTGGCTCACCACCAGTCAAACGGATTTTATTAACTCCAGAACTCACAAAAAGATTGGCCAAATGAACAATCTCATTCTGGGAGAGTAAACGAGGGTTAGGAGTGAGCTCCACTCCCTCAGCAGGCATACAGTACTGACACCGTAAATTGCAACGTTCTGTCAAGGAGATCCTCAAGTAAGTGTGCATCCTTCCAAATGAATCAATTAACATATCAGAAACAGGATTAGCATTTGGTGAATCTTCCAAGAACTTAGCGCAAGAAGTTGCATAGGCCCTTTGCACTAGTCGATATGGATGATCACTATTTGAACCTTGAGAATAGGATCGGACTTCGCATTCAACCTGCACATCAAGTGTGAAAGAATTCATGGCTCAAACTTCAATATAACACTGAAAGATTAGTTGTTCAAAAAAAAAAAATACTGAAAGATTAGAAACAGCTCTGCAAACCTCCAACTTACCTGTAACAATCATTGATGTATAAAGGCTAAAAGCAAAGATCAACAAAACAAAGTCACCATAAAATCTCCTCCATTAAAATAGACTAAGAAATTCTTAAACTAGCAAACAGAGAAATTAAACTCATATTTACAAGCAAAACTCATATAGGAATAATTCCAGGAAATCGAATACAATAAGCAGAAATCAAATCGACATGATAAAAAAAATTGATAAAAATTTCTCCGACATGTAATCTAATCAGCAGAGAACAAACAAACAAATAAACCAATTAATTAAGAATATGATACAAAGCCAATACGTACCAGAGAGTAAGTGGAATTTCTGAAACCCAGATGCCAATTAGCAATCTTTGAAAGGCACCGCTTCATCATAATTGCTTGTCACCTAATAATAATAGTAATAATAAGAAGAAGAAGAAGTTTGCAAGTATGTGTGACTATAGAGCAGAGCAGCAAGAAGGAAATAAGGCATAGCCTACAGGATCTTATCCAATGTTTCAATAGTTATGTTTTTTATTTTATACTAATTTCAAGCGCCGTTCTTGACTATCGCTTTTAATTTTTGAAAAGTAAATAAAGAGTAATCATTCGTTACGAACACGTGCACGTATAGAAATGAAATTATAATAATTAGGTTAATATTTATTTAATAATAGTCATTATTATAGATTATGAGTATTAATATAAAGTAATCAATATGGCTGTAATTACTATAGATTATGGTTGCAATTAAATAATATATAATCTAACCGATTTAATTTTAGTTATATAGATATAAACTTTTGTACTATAATAAAAGCTGTAAATTAAAATTTATTGTTTTATAAAAATTTATTCATAATTATACGGGTTATTTATATTCACTATAACTAAATTTTTACTTATTTCTCAATATTGTCTTAAAAAATTAATTGGACAAATAAAAATCCTTATCTATTAAATTTAGTCAAGTGAAACCCTAATTATTAAATTTCAATGAAAGCGTTACCAGAATGTTAACATCGCCCAACAATTGGACAATGATATGGCAATTTTTTTTTTCTTTTACATAATAAAACACATGGTGCCACATAATCATCATGTGTACAATTAAATAATTATCTCTCAAAAAAACTAACTAATTAATTAATATTATTAATTAAGCAATTCACTAATCAAGAAAAAAAATTACTTAGCTAAATTTTCAATTTATAAATTTAATTTAAACATAATCAATACTTTAAAAAAACAAAATTGTTCATGTTCCTTTTGTCTCATCTTCACAATTCAGTACCTATTCATCAAATAGATCCTCTTTGTTCCTAAATACAAGCTTAGCTTCAGTTTCATCTTACACTAGACCATCCTCCCTAATGACACGATCTCCATCTACAATAAGGCCTTTCATATCATCCACCTGTTCAACATCATCACGTCCCTCAACTCCATAGAGAGTTCGTTTAGCCCCAACCAGCTCTTCACTTGACAAGAATCGAGAATCCCAAAGCTCAAGGCCTTATACTCCAAGCTTTGGGGTGCAACTACCGAAAAACTTAAATTCAACTTCTACTCGATCAAATTCTCGCCATCTACTCCCACATATATGGTCTAATAACTTTTGTATCGCCTATGTCTGGTCCAATAACTTCTACATTGCTAGCATCTACGTTTGCATCTGTCATGACCTAAACTAGGGAGTTATGATCAACGCTAGGGAATGAGAATTCTTGTCATTACCTAAACTGAGGAGTCATGACCGACGTTAGGAAATGGCAATTCGCATGAATTCGAAACCATAGCAAGCTTTAAAATATAAACACATGCAACATAACATAAAAATATCTCAGAATTAAAACTTTAATTAATATAAGAGAAATTCTCATAATATAACATAATAAAACATCTTTATACAATTATTCAAATACAAAACCATTGTCTAAAACAATAACAGATACTAAAAAAAAAGCACTACTACTGTATCATTTACTAAAATACAAGAAAAGCAATAGTTCAATATTTACATGAATCAGTTGGGAAGGAAAGAGTCCGGTGAATAAGTCTAATAGGGAGGTCTGAAGTAGAAGATCCTAAAAAAATATTGGGTGAAGGATCAGAGTAGAACCTTAAAATATTCTGCAACCTCGATTATTGAACCTCACTAGCCAACAAGCTCACTTAATTCCAAAATATTTCTTTTCTTAATTTTTGGACAGTAGACTGGCTCTGAGACACTAAGTCAACCGAGCTCCCGTAGTTTCACTATCGGCGTGATTAGACTTAAGATACTAGGTCAATCGAGTGTCTGCAATCAAACCTATCTCACCACAAATCTTAATAATCAATTATTCAAATCTCACATCAATAAATTTCATAGCATCAACCCTAACATTTCAATGTACTTGTGCGCACACAGTACTAGTGTGACCCATTAGGTGACATGTTCTACGGCAATCCTCCAAAACATTTATCATGAATAAAATAATGAAATTTATATTAAAATATGCAACATCCATCAATAACAATTACCTATCATATTTATATATGTGAAAACATACATACTTGATAATAATAATAATTAACATTTAATGCGATACAACATAATAAAATTCATGTTTATTTGAAGGATGGATGCTGATGACATATTTTATATGTAATACATACATATAATAATAACTCACAATTTAAGTATTCTCTTATATCCTGGCTCGGTTGGCTTAGTCCGATAGGCCTAGCACACAGAGCAACTAAGAAAAATAATAAAATATTAGAATCGAAATCTTAATTTTATACTTCTAGAAATTCTAAAGAATGACTCAATCTAAAACACAACTTGACAAACATCAAAACTCATGATCAACCGATGTCATGTTTTACGAGAATTCTACTAAAAATTCGACAGAGTTTCCTTTGTAAAATGGACGTCTCTCTACAAAAAAGTAGAGTCGATCCTGCACGCAAACACACTTCAAATACACAAAATACTCAACTTTTCGGGTTGGGTCCCTAAACTACAATTTATTACCCAACTGAGAACCAATATACTCAAAATCAATAATATAATAATAAATATTCATAATTCACTAAAATTCATAAAAACCATAAAATATCACAATTCAATTTATTTAAATAATAATAAAAATATCAAAGATATTTATTTTCAAAATAAATAATAAAATCCCAATTATAATTAAATAATATTAATGAAATACATTTTTCAAACATTCAAAATTAAATAGCATAAATTAACAATAATTATTTAAGTTGCTCAAATATATAATAAAAGTAGCTAAAATTTCATTTAATCATAAAAATAATAAATATAACTATTATTTGAATATATTTCTGGAAATTATTATTAATTAGCTAAAAATAGTAAATAATTCATAAAAATTATTTTAATACTATTTGTTACTCAAAAATTATCCAAAACATAATAATTAACAATAATTTCAATTAAACTAATTTTTCCAAAAATTCAATTTTTACATAAATATTCAAAAATTCATAATAAAAATTCAGAATATGATTTCAATAAACTTTATTCACAAAATATGCTTAAAATAATTATTAGAATTTATTAAAAATATAATTTTTTTGAGCTTGGAATAGTACATAAATAGTAACCCCAAGCTTGGAAATTCAAAATTTTTAGAAAAATAAATAAAAATCACGTTTAGCTTCCTCACAACCTCTACAACAATTAATCTCAAAGCAACAATATCTAATAAAATCAAATAAAGGTTTAAACTAACCAAAAACTCAAAATACTAAAAAATGAATTATACAAAAACGGGATAGTTACCGAAGTTAAAACTCGAAACGGTTTAAAGATTTGAGAAGCCTGGTGGATGAGCTTCCAAAGTAGTCCAACGTTGGCCTCTGTCGTTGTCAGAATTGTCTTCAGTGAGCAAAGGAAGATTTAGCCAAAAAAAGAAAATCCAAGAAGAAAAGAAAAGAAAAGAAAAAGAAAGAAGAAGGAAAAGAGGAACAAGGGACTGGACATTTTGACTTTTTTTTTTTTAGTATAATAGGACAAAAATGAAATAATACTACATATTTAAATATCTTCCACAATAATTTCGCACCAATATATATATATATATATATATATATATATATATATATATATATATATATAACAAAATCACTCAACTAAATAATTATTAACAATAAAAATTAAACTTTAATTTTAAAATAATAAATCAAATACTAACACCAGAATTTAATTTAAGTTCACAAAATAATTAAATATTATAATTTAATAAAATAATCGATAACACTACAAATCTCAGAAATTAATTGAATAATTTATAAAATTTTAGATTATAACAATTCTCAAGAATTCGGAAATCATAGCAAATCTTAAAAAATAAAAACATGTGCAAACATAGTACAAAATATCTTAGAATTAAAACTTTAATTAATATAAAAGAAATCCATATCATAACATAATAAAATATATTCATACAACTCTTTAAATATAGAATCACTATTTAATACAATAACAGATACTACAATAAGAAGCACTACTATTGTAGCATTTACTAAAATACAAGAAAAGAGACGGTTCAATATTTATATAAGTTAGCCAGGGAAGAAAAAGTCCGGCAAATAATTCTAATAGGGAGGTTTGAAGTAGAAGATTTTGCAAAAAAATACTGAGGAGGGGGGGGGTTCAGATCTCAGAGTGAATTATTATTATATATCTACACACAATCTAAATACATAGATACTGAAGCATCAATATAATAATATATTTATTTATTTAATATATACATGCATTTCATACATATGCTAAAAATCCATTTTTATTATAACAATGAATCCAATAAAATTTTTGGTGGAGAATCGGCGCAGAATCCCTAAATTTTTACAACATTGATCATTGTAATTACTTAGCTAACAGGCTTTCCATAACTCTAAAATATTTCCTTTGTCCAACTTTTGACAGTGAACTGGCCTCGAGTACATAAAGAGTCAACCAAGAATCTGCAATTCTACTACTAGTGCTAACTAGCCCCGAGTACCCTATAGATCAATCGAGGATTCGCAGTTACACCCCTTATCATCCACAATTCACAAAAATCATAATTTCCATACCAATGTTCAAACCCTAATTCTAGTGTATTGTTGCACCCATTATCATCCACAATTCACAAACATCATAATTTCCATATCAATGTTCAAAGCCTAATTCTAGTGTATTGTTGCACAACAGTACTATCATGACCCGCTAGGTGACACTTTCTACAATTATCCTTCAAAAAGTGTCATTTCATAATAAAATAATGAAAATCACAATAAACATGAATAACATTCATTTTCACAATTTAAAAATCACATGAAAATATATATATGAAAACATATTTATTTGAAATAATCATATAATAACAATTTAATGAATTAAAGCATAACGAAAAATCATATTTATTCAAAATATGGATGCACACAATATATGCAGATAAGCTCTCACAACTCGTGTCAAATATAGTTTATTACTAACAAAGTTTGTTACATGCTCATACAAAATAGGAATAAAAGCCTACCAAATCAGAGGAAGAAACTCTCGACGATCCACGTGATGGCCTATGAGATGCATCTATTTGAGGAGGTAGAGGTGGAGGAAAAGTGCCATTAGCCATAATGTTAATCAACTAAGGGTCAATACATCAACATAAGGTAAGCCCGTGCTCCTTAAGATACTCTCAAAGAAGTATCCTATCATGGCAGCACCAAGCTCGCCACTACTAAGCTTATAGCCCCAGAACATGTCACTAGGGGGAGGAATAGAGACTCTCCTCACAAACGGACCATCCCACCAATAATGGAATCACTCGCCCAAATACCACACTCTGCCAGTAAGGCCAAAAAGCAACACTAGTCTCTCTATCAGCTGCTATGCATTCACCATCTCTGTCGTCCAATGTGACCTTGCCACCCACCAGTGAAGGAAGATTTTCTCAAAATGAAAGAATGAACAAAGAATCTCTAAAAAAGAAACAACCAACACAGTAGGAATCAAATGTATCTGATTAGGGGACAACCTGCACATGTAGTCCTGAGACACAGTACAATCCTCAATCAAATTAGTAGTCCTCCTGATCCAGCAAGAATAAAAAGGAAAGCCATCCTCTAAGAAATGCTCAATGGTTGGAAAAGGGAGAACCTCGAACTCGTAAGTGCAAATTTATTAGAACCAAGAACTCAAAAATAACAAACTAAAGACAAAGAGCAAAAAGAACAGACATGAGAACTCCTACTCACACTCAGCGCAAACAAGCATCTGTAAATCCTTGAGCTACCTTGACATGCTACATTAAGGCCTAAGTACATATGGGCAAAAGCGGTGGTACCCCAACAATATCTTGACAAGCCATCCAGATCCCTGAGAACCAGCAACAATTGTAGACTACCCATACTCGAAGGGTTCGGGAAGATGGTAACACTCAACAAATAGAATAATAAGTAATAAGCCAGCTGCTCCATTGAAATAAGACCAACATCATACATCGTCCGCATAGTGGAGACAAACTTAGTGTAATGAGTGAGGTATGGACAACTAGACTTCATAGGAGTGGCCACCTCAAATAACTCTATAATAAGGCGCCTCCTCACAATGGCAGAAGAACACTCCTCCTCACTAAAAGGAACAAGCTCTTCAAAAAAGATCAAGCCCGTAATAGCACAAAAGTCTAAAAGAGTGATGGTCATATCCCCAACAGGCAGATAGAAAGAATGCATTGTGTCCATCCATCACTCAATCAATGCATACATAGTAATTTAACTCGATGCATATGAGTCATAAGTATATGTTGACCTTGTTGAAACTACCAGGCAACATAGTAATAGACCTATGAGGTTACAAATAATAGGTACACTATCAAACATTCACATAATTAATAAATACTAACAAATCTTTTTTCTCTATTATTTGACAAGAACAATAACAAAAGCTGAAAAGAAAAACATCACGACAATTACTAGTAGACAATCACAATAAGAAAATAAAGCAAGACCTATTAGCTATCGACATTCATAATAAAGCTATACAAACAGTTATAGTAAGAGCTACAAAACTATAGCTATGGTACCTCAGTTGAAAGAATAATAAATATTGTAAAAGCTAATGAACAACAAGGCAGCCCAGACATCTAAATAAAAGATAGAGGACAAAAGAAGACCAACTTGGCAATGATGATAAGCCCAGGCATGAGTCTCTAAACTATAAACCATGGGGATTGAGTCTCCTCAAGAAAGCCTAAATAGTTGAGGACCTTAAGCGCCAAACAAACCATCAGTACTAGTCCCCATAGTGGAAGTTTTCGCTCTAGTAACCTTTGTGAAGTTACCTTCCTCATCCAAGAAGATATCCTCTAGACCCTTTAGAATGTCAGGTAACTCAATCTTATATAGAGAAAATGAAAATACAAAAGCAAAAAAATAGAGTAGAAAGTACCCAAATCATAAAAAAGGTTGAGAAAAGTTGGAAAACACTCAAAAAGTCTGGAAGAAGCCTCCCTAAACCTCTAGAACACACGTTTAAATAAGTGTGGAGATGGGAAGGTGTGTAGCCATGTGCCAGGAGCATGATCACATCCTCCCCATGCGTACTTCTCCCCTTCATGTGCTCTTGTGTGGTTTTACACACACTTTAAGACTTTGCACACTCATTTCTTTAATTCTAAACCTCCATTTGAGCATAATACATGCACTAAACTCACACAAAAGTACACCGATGAGGGCTACATTTGTCTAAAGACACTGCATGCGGCCTCACCACTTTCAAAATGTTAGCACCTCTTAAAAGAAGAAAAAATAAATAAGAGTCACTAAAAGGATACCCTACTTGAAATAATCAAAATAACATCTGCAACACAATAAGTAATGACATCATCATTATTGCATCATCACTACATCATTACTGTATCATCACCACATCATCACCGACCAAGACTAAAAGAGAAGGACATATTACAGTAATCACAATGATCACAATAATCTCTTTGCCTAACACCAAAAGAGGTTATAGTGGCATTATCTTTTTGCCTGACACTGAAAGAGGTTATAGTGGCATTGCCTAACACCGGAGGAGGTTATAGTGGCATTATCTTTTTGCCTAACATTAAAAAAGGTTATTGTGGCATTTCCTAACACCAAAGGAGGTTATAATGGCATTATCTTTTTGTCTGACGCCAGAAGAGGTTATAGTGTCATTGTCTAACACTAAAGGAGGTTATAGTGGCATTATCTTTTTGCCTAACACCGAAAGAGGTTATAGTGGCATTGCCTGACACTGAAGGAGGTTATAATGGCATTATCTTTTTTACCTGACACCAGAAGACATTATAATAGCATTGCCTGACATTGGAAGAGATTATAGTGGCATTATCTTCTTACCTAATATTAGAAGAGCATCTTGAATGATGACCGAATCACAAAATAATAACAGTAATCAAATCACAATAACACATCACTCATGTAAATGCCTCTCTCCTCAGATAAGTGCTTCTCTCTTTAGAAAATAATTTTTACATCTTTGCATTTTGCTTCGCGTGTATTGACACTAGTGCGAGGTGGCTATGCAACACATGCAAAATAGGGAGCAACTATCATACCTCAAATTTGATTATCCCTAAAAAGGTCCAATAATGAAATGAACCCCTGAGATAATTAGAGTCTGCTCATTCATAACACCTCTGAAGTATGAAACCTTAAAAACCTAACCGACCCCACCAGTGTGCAAAATCAATCATAAAGCCATTAAGTTATGCTCCGACCTTACAAAATATGAATTTTCAGAATAATGAGAAGCTTATTTCAAGAATTCCCTTCTCATAATACTAAACTTATTAGATCGGTACTCATTTCGTCAGACCAGGACCTAACTTCATGAAAAAATGGAAATCAATTTTGATAAAAAAAACTTTGGAAACACATTTGGAGGGCTCTAAAACCTTTAAAAGTGGTCCCATAATAGTCCAACACAGCTTGAGAATCAGCGCGTGTCACTTAGAAGTGTGTGTAAAGCCATTAACACCCCTATATGTCATGCACTAAAATTGAAACATAAAACAGACTTTGAAAACACATTTGAAAGGCTCTAAAACCTCTAGGAGTGGTCCTAGAATAGTCTAAAACAACCTGAGGATTAGCTCGTGTTACTCAAAAGTGTGCATAAATAACTCTATATGTCACGTGTTAAAATCAAGGCCAAATTTGACAAAATGGACTTCAAAAACATGTCCAAAAGGCCCAAAAACCTTAGAACCAACCTCAAAATAGCACGCATAAGACCTAAATGGAGCGCAAAAAGTGCGTGTAACCACACGCACTTCGCATGCCCATGCGCTCTATCCTATGGACGCGTGCATGACCATGCCTACACTCCACTCTTCCTCACATTTTTCAATATAAATAGGTGCCTCTACAACCCATTTTGAGGGGGCAGCAAATAGAAGCAAACACATATTAAAAACTATGTCTAATCGAAGGCGTTGGAAACCCTTTTCCAAATAGTTTTTGCTCTTCTACTGTCTTTTTCGTAGGAGATTAAACCTCTTTCCCACCAACCAAGCCTCAACTTTGTCAAAGCATGCTTTAAAGGTATACAAACTAGCATCATTCTATTCTCATTTTGAACCTCTCGATGAGGAGAGCTTGATAATCTCTTAAAGTTAAAGCTTAAAAACCCACGCAAGCTTAGTCGAGTATGAGGACCATACAATCATTTTAGCACATTTATTTTATCGTACTACATTTTATTTTATTATCGCCAGCATTTAGGAATACTGTTGTGCTTGTGTAAGACTGGTAATTTTACATGCTATATAAATAATCTATGCTTTATTATGCTCATTTCATATCATCATTTTGCATCCTCTAGTTTTGAAACATGAAATCACATTATAAATATTAGCAAATATGAATAGTTCATATCCTAAAATAGATTCATTATGTTTTCGGTCTAGTGATGACTTCATGCATCCCTATATTATCAGCATAGCATAAATAATCACTGCAAGCATGCATGATCATCTACATTTTACTTACGCTTTCAAATGATTGCTTATCCCATTATTCATATGATCAAGCAAGCTATACGAAAGGTCACATTTATGTTGCAAATTCATTAGATTTACTTTTCCATAATCTTTTTTTCCTTTTATATGTATTTTATTAGAAAAGCAATTTATTAATATCTTCAGCTTTATATTTTACACTATCTAATGAATTATGTGAATGTTATATAAAATGTCATTACTGAAACTAGGTTGTTGTGGTAGCTATACATTGAACATCATATAATGAGAAATAGTCAAAAAGTAGATATGATCCCCCAAACTTGGAAATCTTTATTAGGGACAATACTCGCTGAGTGACTTGATGTTGTCCCTTTCTTTTCTTAATTTTATAAAAATTGGGTGGTGACTCCATAAAATCAAAAAGTGTCTCGTCCCTCCCGAGACCAATCATTTGTCCCTATTTGGTAAAGTTACCATGGCCCTCGAAAATAAAAGACCATTACAGAACTAATTCATTTTGAAACCAAGAGATGCAAAGCAACAGAAAAGAGGTCGCTCATAGTGACTCCATCATCTCTATGTTATGTCATTGTGATATATTAGTGTGTTCACTAGAGTTCTAAGCTCAAACAATATCATGATCATAAGATACTTTGGCATATGTTAAACCCTACAGTGGCAACTCCATCAGGGATAAAAGATACTAATTCTACGTGTGTTTCTTTAGAATTATTCTATTAATTATTATTTTATTCTTGCATTCATTTTGCATGTCCCTATAAACTGATGGAGTTAGTTTATAGTCCCTTGATTCCACTAGCTTCTTGGGATTATAAATTGTCTAACCATCACTCTTAGCCTTAACTCAGTTCAAGAGAGATTACCAAGCTCATCTAACCAGAGTCTATGACCCAAAGTCTTAAAGGGGGGTACTCTTCTCTCGAGTTTGCAAAGGATGTCAGGCCCCTCTGACCTTGGCCTGTAACTCAAGTCTTAATGAGGGTATTTTGCTAAGGGAACCTTAACCTTTTCATTGAACTCAGCACATGTAATGACTTAGTAACTTCCCCTTGGATTTACCCAACTAGTTTGTGTTTGTTGCCATAAGGTAGTTCTATCTATAAAGGTCCAAGCCTATACTTTAGAAGCCTATTTAAGCAAATAAAGATTGGGCTAAAATTTTACACCTAGAGATGTTGTTTTTATGCTTTTACTGCTTTAAGAGATTTGGCATGCGTGTTGGTTCTTGATATCACCTGTTGATATTAAAGTCAAGAACAAAAATCCTAGGAAAAGGAACTCGCCATTGAATTTGTATGTGAGAGAAATAAGGTTAGAAGGGTGTATGTTGTACACTTGATTTATTATTTACTACTTACTATTTGACCTTACATAGCATGTGCTTCATGCATACATGCATATATGCACCTCATGCATCATACTAATAATTTATTTTTAGCCATCATAAATTCATCTAGGTCATCTTGTGTTTGGAAACAGAGTGGAGGCAGACTAGTGAGAATCGATTCAAGTCTAAAGTTGATAGCTAAAGAGATGCTTCATAGTTTGAAAAAAGAGTCCTATTAACCCACTATAGCTGAAAGCTACACCAACTCCAACTAGTCAAACAAAAGAGATGGAATAACAATAAGGAGGAGGAAACTATACCTTAGAGGACATTAAGGGAGCTTTGATGGATGACATAAGATCAATAATGCAAGATGAACTAAGACAAGCCTTAGTTGGGTTAGCACCACCTCTAGTAACTACACCTGCTCCTGTTGCTGTAGTCCTACCTGTCGTGGATGATTCACCTATTAATAATGACAATGTTAGGGGACAACCATTGAATACTACTAAGAATGTGCTTGTTATGGAAATGAAGTTTGAGGATGTTGATAACTACATAGTAAAGAAAGCCAAAAAAGAATCCCTTAAGCTGGTTCAAGAACTTGAATCCAAGCAGATGCAAGCACTAACTTAGAAAGTGTCCAAGATGGAAGAAATGATGAGAGGGCAAGGAATGGGCTATTCATTTGACTTTGATGACATATTATGCATGGAAGGGGACAAGTTCAAAATGCCTCAACTACAAAAGTTCAATGGTTCTCGAGATCCAAAAATTCACCTTAGCCAATACATAATAACTATGAGCACCATTAAAGCTCCATTATTTGTCGTCACAAAGTTATTTTTACTTTCTTTAGAAGGATTGCTATAAACTAGTATCATAGGTTAGAGAAATTTGTCAAGGTTGACTAGAGAGAGTTTATGTATTGCTTTTCTAAGCAATATGACCATAACCCTAAGATATTTGGAAGTTTTAATAAAAGATTTGAAATTGAGTAAGCAAAAATCTAATGGATCATTTTTAGATTTTCTCACTAGGTTCATGAATAATGTAAGATTAATGAAAAATAAATTGGTTTGAAAAATATCAACTTAGGATGATAGTCCACTTTAGGATGATAGTCCACAATGTAACACCTAATTTAGTTAAAAGGCTACATATGATTAATCCTAAGTCATTTATAGACTTATATGATATTGGATTGCAAGCTAAAGAGATTGAGAATGAAAAGAAGAAAAAGTTCAAGAAGCACTAGAGATAGAAACTATCAAACTAAGGGCACACAGTAAGGTGGCACGTAGCCAAGTTATGGAAATGCATGTTGCCTAAACTCTAAGGAGATTTTTTAATTTCAAAACATCTATCCAAAGTCCTACACGACTTAGTACAAAAGAGCTTACTTCAACCCTATACCTTTTCTAAACCACCAAACCCAAACGTCCCTGGCTATGATCTGAACAATTACTATAAATTTTACCAAGTTTTTAGCCATTCCATAGATACCTACATCTACCTTAAACATGAAATCCTAAATCTGATAGACTCTGGAAAAATCATAGACCCTAAAAAACCAAACTCAAACCTAAGCACAAAAAGTAACTCTTTTCCAAACTATCAAAATGTACCTCTCCCAGCAACTATGATGATCAATTCAAGAGTTAGTGAAAAGAAGTGCTAAACTCCTTTGAGACCTAAACCTTAAAATCAATGAGAAATCTCTTGATGCCCCTAAAGGAGAAGAGGATTTATTGTGATAGCCTTTAGAAAAATTTGACTACAAGATGTTTTACTCTAAACCACCTTCCTATGACATTCCCATTGACTTAATCATGCCTGGAGGATGGGGTGATGAGTTTGGAGATAGCTAATAAAGGAGAAGAAAGATGAATTTGAGGTTTTTTAAACAGTCATAAAGAGGAGTCAAAGATTTACTTGGACAAACTTTGAGCAAATTTAATTATAAAGTGTTTTACACTAAGCCATTTTTAAGTGGCATACCCCTTTAAAGCAATTATACCTATAGGATGGGGTGATGAGTTTGACTAAAAGAAGCTATCAGATAGGAAAGAAACGTGCAGAGTTGAAGTATGGAAGAATGGAAAGAAAGATAGAACTATTGGCACCATTGATATCTAGTATAGCTTTGATGAAGAAAGCAAGGGCTACAATGTATGGGTTGATGATCTTTAAGTAAACCATGTCACTAAGAGTGGAAAGAATTGCAAGTAAGGTGAAAGGAAGATAGAAAAAGTAGCAGAAATAAGAGAAGTGGATGAAGAAGAATTATAAGATAAGTAGAGAGATTATCTTATTCTTAAATAGCTTAAGAAAGCTAAGGAAAATATGAGCATTTAGGACTTATTAATGCATTCTAGTAATCACAGAAGGGCATTTTTCAAGGCTTTATCCAAAATGAACATTAAGACTGCTACTACACTTGAAGCTACAATATCAAAAGTAATAGAGAAAAAGCATGGAATGATCATATTCTCATATGAGGATTTTCCTTTAGAAGGAAGAAATCATAACAAGGCATTGTTCATTATAGCTGAAGTGAGAGGTAAAAGGACCAATTACATGATAGTGGATGATGGTTCTGTAATCAATGTGTGTCCATTAAGAATTCGACCTAACTTAGGTATGGAGGTTGAGGATTTAACAAATTCAGACTTAATAATCAAAGCTTATGATAATAGCACAAAGAGTATGAAAAAGAACATTCCAAGCTCTTGTAAGGACTGGACCTGTAAAATCAATAGTGGACTTTACTATATTGGATATTCCTATCACTTATTCGCTTACTATTAGGCAAACCTTGATTTCATATTTTAGGAGGAGTACACTTAACTATGCATCAGAAGATAAAATTTCCTCATGAAGGAGAAGTTATAATAATATATGCTAATTTGCATAAGTCTGTAGCAGCAGTATTTGAAAGCCACAAGCAAATAATTACTCCTCATGGTTTCCAAGTAGTTAGAATCTTTTATGGAACTAAAATGGATCCAAAGGTCGTAAAGATGATAGAGAAGATGCATCATTAGCTTGGACAAGGACTGGAAAAATTAGTATGGAATCTATAACTTATAGATTTTAAAACCCAAAATGACACAAAGAGATAGGATTAAGCAGTAAAAAAGATAAGAAAATGGTCAAAAGGCCAGAGGAAGTTCCTATAAGAAGTGAAGCCACTGAATGAAAGCTTTGTTAAAGAAGGAAAGGGGAAGTCCTATCTTGGTTTAGAGGAACTTGTCAATGTGCCTAGAATAGATGTTTCAGGATTTAAGAAACTAGTGCGGGTTACCAAGTAAGGAGTGATGAAGTAAGTTGCTAAAAAAATGGGAACTATGGCCATCGAAGAGCTACTTTGTTTTCCATCTAAGGAAGAGCACCATAGGATTTAGCTACTATCATTAGCAATAGTTTTAATGATGTTTTTTTATGAGCAAACTAATGTAATAACGCGTCCAGCCTTTTTGAGGATGAAAGCTTTGTTTTTCTTATGGTCAATGATATGAACTCTAGTTTAGCTTACTTATGTGATATCCATCCTAATGGTTATGTGCATTTTAATATTGATAGTTCATGCATGTTAGAAATTAATTCCATTCAGTTATATTCATTAAACATGGGCATAAATGACAATCCAAAGATTTTTTCTATATCACATGAATTAACTCTTGAAGAGAGGGAAAATTTTGAAAGAATATTAATAAAAGAAAGGTAGTATTTGTTTGGTCTTATAAATATACGCTAGGTTTAAATAAGGAAATTATAGAACACCACATTCCAACATATCTAGATATTAAATCGATAAAAGAAAAGCTTCATAGATTATGATTAGAATGGATAGAAAAAATAAAGGAAGAAATTGCTAAGCAAATTCATGCTATTTTCCTTGATATAGTAGAACACCCTTAATGGTTGGCAAATATAATGCCAATTCCCAAGAAGGATGGATGTAAATGTGTGTTGATTTTAAAGACTTAATTAAAGCATGCCCAAAAGATGACTTCCTATTACCTTATATTGATGTACTTATTGATTGTGCATCATCAAGTGTAATATATTCTTTTATGGATGGTTTTTAAGTTATAATTAGATAATGATGGTAGTTATGGACAATATCAAAACTGCTTTCAATATACAATGGGGAACATATTGCTATAAAGTGATGCCCTTTGTATTGAAAAGTGCAGGTGCAACTTATCAGAGAGTAGTAACTGCTCTGTTTCATGACATGATGCATAAAAAAGGTAGAGTGTATGTAGATGATATGGTGATTAAGTTAGAGATAAGAGAGGAACACTTTAAAGCTTTAAACAAGTTCCTGACCAAAATTGAGAAGTATAATATATGACTTAACCCAAAAAGTACATTTTTAGGTAACTTCTAGAAAATTGCTAGGGCATATAGTCAGCCAGAGAGGAATAAAAGTATATCTAAATAAATCAAGGTTATTCAAGAAATGCTGACACTTAAAATTGAGAAAGAAGTATGAGGATTTATTGGGAAATTATAGTATATTAGTAGGTTTATTACCAAGCTTGCTATTGTTTGTGATCTTATCTTCAAGCTTTTAAGGAAGAACAAGCCTCTAAAGTGGAATGACAAATGTTAATAAGCATTTAATAAAATTAAGGAATACTTAACTAATCCACTTATTTTGAAACTACCTAGATAAGGTAAGCCATTGATTTTGTATTTGGCTTTAGAAGAGAAAGCAATTGGGGTAATATTAGCACAAGAAGGACTAGAAGGGATAGCACATGCAGTATGTTAATAAGAAGTTCATACCATATGAAGAGAAGTATGATTTGGTAGAGAAGACAAGCTTGGTCATGATTTGGGCCATAAGGAAATTAAGGCATTACTTTCAGTCCTTTAGAGTACAGGCCATTTTAAAAATAGATCCTTTAAGGTACTTATTTCAAGCACTTGTCTTAACCAAGAGAATGTCTTGATGGTTAGTGCTCTTAATAGAATTTGATATAAAGTACGTTACCATAAAGGTCATCAAAGGTAGAGCAGTAGTAAAGTTCTTAGCTCAGAATGCAATAGATGGAGATGAACAGTGGAATATAGAGTTTCCTTATAAAAATCTAGCAGTGATAGAGTATCGAGAATGGAAGATTTCTTTTAATGGAGCTATGAATATTAGGGGATTTGGATTAGGGGTAATTCTTTTCTATCTAGAAGGGGAAGCTATCCCTATGGCCAAGAAGTTGGATTTTAAGGTTACAAACAACATGGCTGAGTATGAAGCATGCATATATGGAGTAGAAGCCGCTCTTGTAACAGGAGCAAAGGACTTGCTGGTTTATAAAGACTCTTTGTTGGTTATTAGTCAGGTTAATCAAGAATGGGAATTGAAAGAGGATATATTAAAACCTTATGTTTTCCATTTAAAAGTTTTAATGAAAAACTTTACCAAATGTCTCTTCATTCATTTATTAAGAGATGAGAATCATATGGTAATGCATTACCAACCCTCTCTTCAATGTTGGATAATCTGATTGGATTGGCTATGAAGCCTCTAGTGATAGTTAAAGCAAAAGCTCCTTGCTTCAGTAGTAAGCAAATTATGAGTGTTCAAATAGGGCCAGAAGAGAAGCTGTGGTTTTACGATATTCAAAAGTTCATAGAAAGAAGAAATTATCCTAATAAAGTAACTTCAAAAGAAAAATATGCTCTTTATGTTCTTGCATATAATTATGCAAGTCATGATGAAGTATTGTACAAGAGGATGATAAACGGAATGGAGTTGAGATGTCTCAAGAAGGAAGAAGCTGAGGAAGTGATGAAATAGATTTATGCAAGGGTTTGTGGGTCTCATATGAATGGAATTATCTTGGCAAAGAAGATTATATGACAAGGTATTATTGGATGAGCAGGAAAGAGATTGTATCATAATAGTAAGATAATGCCACCTAGATACATGGAAATTTGAACCATCTCCCTCTTATAGTGCTAAATAGGTTTGTCCTCTCCCTAGCCCTTTGTAGTATGGGGAATAGACATTATATGAGAAATAAGGCCAATAGCATTGAATGGGCACAAGTATATAATGGTGGCTATTGACTATTTCTCTAGATGGGTAGAAGTATAATCATTTAGTACTTTAAAAGCCAAGCAGATGGCGAAGTTCATAAAAAAGAGTCTTATTTATAGATATGGGGTTCCACATCATATTATGACAAATAATGGGATTTAGTTTTAGGCAAAAATAATAGATATGTTACAAAAATACTAGATTAAGTATCACAAGTCTTCGCCTTATCGACCTCAGGCTAATAATGCAGTTGAAGTAGCTAATAAGAATGTTAAGAAAATCCTCTTTAAGATGGTTAAAATGTACAAGGATTGATTTGAGTATCTTCCTTTTACCTTATGGGGATATAGAACAACAACAGGCATTGTAACAAGCTAAAACCATTCTTATTAGTGTATGGTTATAAAGCAAATTTGCTAATAAAGACAAATATCAAGTCCTTGAGGGTAGTTATAGAAGCTAAAATTCACATGAGTGGATGGGCACAAAAGAGATATAAACATCTCATATCTCTAGATGAGAAGAGGATGAATACTCTATTTCACACTCAGATATATTAGAAAAGGATAGCCAGAT